>JAVQJL010099902.1:0-11931 GCA_036024295.1 Nannoperca obscura | reverse complement strand
CTCTCTCTCTCTCTCTCTCTCTCTCTCTCTCTCTCTCTCTCTCTCTCACATACACACACACACACACACACCTTTCCTCTACAAAGACATTATTTCAGTGTGGGTTTCTTGGTTTCTTTCTCCGGCACATCCCTCTGTCACCACTCCTCTGTGCCTGTTCCTTCCCTCTGAGTGTGTGTGTGTGTGTGTGTGTGTTTATGTGTTTATGTGTGCATGCATTTTGACATTAGCCAGTGTGTGGAATGGTGTATGTTTTGGATGTTTGTGAAGCATTGTTTGACAGTTTCTGAGCGTTTCTATTGTGCAGCTTTTTACTATAAATGTCAGTCACACACACACACACACACACACACACACACACACACACACACACTGTTTGTATATGCTTTCTGATTCGTCAAACAGCCCACATGCAAGTTCATGTGATTGTGTTTATGTGTGTGGCCGTGCCTCTCTCTGTCTGTGAATGCTTACGTGACCCTACAAGTGTTTTTATTTTTGCACGGGCACGTGAATCAATGCATCCGTGCATTTGTGTGTGCAGTATCATGCAAGTGAGACAGATAGAAAGTCTCTTCGGTATGTATACAGGGGACGTGTGTGTGTGTGGTTGCATGCTTATGGGAACGTGCATGTGTGTTCTGGCCAGTTGGAGCGTGGGAATGTGGTGAAGGATTTCTGTGGTATTTTTAATGTTTGTTATTAAATATTACCACAAGGGACCATGACCAAACCCCAGACACTCCTCCTCTGTTCATCCTCCTCCCCCTTCTTTTTCTCCTCCTCCTCCTCCTCCTCCTCAAATAACAATGAATCCAAAAGGATTCACCACTTAGTTTAAATAAATCTGACACTTAAGGAAATAGCCAAGAAAGGTAGGTCAGAACCAAACTGTGGCGTCACAATAACCAGAGTAAAGCAACACTGTGGAAAACAGGGTGGCACAGAGCAGCAGCAGGTGGAGACATTAACTGAGACTGATATGATGAAGACGTACTCGAAGCGAACAAATCACTCAACTGTCTAATGGTCAGCAGGGAGCAACTCTGCTGGTTGTAAAGAGAAGTCCCGTTGTATAGAAGTGTAAAATGACTCTACTTCTCACTTGATTTATTACCCCAGTAAATGTTTCTGGTCTCAGTCACTAGTTTGAAGTCTTAGAGTAAAGTAGGCAATAAAGTAGAGTATGCTTTAGGGCGTGGCTACCTTGTGATTGACAAAAACACTTTCTGGAGTCGGCCGCTCATAAGTACATTAACAGTATCTTTGTTAGCAGCAGCTTCACACAGCGTAGCCGGGAGCCAGGTGCAGCCAGGTTGGTGAATGGGATGCTGCTGGTGAGGCTCTGCTCTGGCTCCAGCACACCTGTCTCCACTCAGACACTCACACTTGGGAAGAGAGAGAGAGAGAGACTGCAGGCTAGGTGGAGCTGGAGGGTGTGACAGTTTCAGTTTGTTTCCAGATTAAATAAATGAGATATAACGTCTTAATTATGAATCAGTGAGCTTTATAGGTTCTGGTAGGCAGCCAGCTTAGCGGTTTCCCCTTGTTCCCTGTCGTTATGCCAAGATTAAGCTAATCGCCTGCTGGCTCTAGCTTCACATGTGGTGTAGGCTACCTTAAATGAGTTGCCCCAATAATGGTGTAGACCACAGATTAGCAATATTGGTTTTCCATCGCTTTTCCTCTTTTTAACCATCCGGTGCTTTTTTGTTTTCTAAAGTGTAATGAGTGTCACAGCTGCTACCATCAGGCTGCTAGCATGGCCATAAGTTATTAACTTAACTAAACTGGATTAAAAATGTATAAAAATGAATCTGCTTTTAATTTTAGCTGTACCAATCTCATCCGTGGCCGCCATTTTCATAGGCCGGTGGTCCCTCCCCTTTCACCACGTAGCCAAGATGGCGACCATTGAGGGGGAGAAGAGTGCAGCATGCATGCATTTTTTTAATTCTGCATTTCATCACAAGATTGTCTACTAGCTTCAGTCCCGTGAATCACAGAGGGAGTTAAAGTCAGTTGAGAAACCAGACGGTCTGATGATGGTGATGGTCCAGTCATAAAATCAGAGACGGGAGTACTGAGAACAGTCAGAGCAGCTTTCACAGCGATAAGCCAAGTAAACAGTTAAAGTATTTATCTGTACAAGATACCGACCATGTACAATTATATTGATGACTTACTCCAGCTGAGAACATCAAAATCTTTTGTCCTCATCTGTTTATTCCAAACGTGAACCTGGAGTCCCTTAATAGTTTCCCAGAAGTTCACCAAAAATATTAGAAACTGTTTGACTGAAAATGATGGTATGATTCACATCTTCTTACAGTATGTCCCACCTACTCTGGAGTCAAATCTACAAAGCTTCCTCATGAGCAACCTCATCAACGTATTATCAGCTTTGGCTTATTTATGTATTTAAGAGTTCTTGATATTAAAAAGTTTGTGTAAACCACAGATCCTCTTCATCACTTCCGTCCTCTGACTGCAGTCTCAGTCTTCTGGCATTAAGCTACATTGTGCTCTCTTGTCAGGGGAGAGAAGTTCAAGTTTTGGGTGGAGCTGACAGATGGAGGTATTCATACCATACAGTAAACATCTTTTTTTACTTACCAAAATGCAGAACTCATTATTTTCTCTTTTCCATCCTCATACTCTCACACCATCTAAATTTACTTTCCGGAGTTGTTTTTGTTTCTATGGTTGGGTCTACATTTTGAATCTCTAATTCGGCCCAGCTCTTCGTCTTGTCCTCAATGGTTGGCATCTGTGTCATTGTGGTAAAGCTTGATTTGCTTCCAAGGCAGACATACAGCAGGTCGGAGGTCGCTAAAACAGGAATTTAGAAATGCAGCCTATTTTTAGTTTAATATAATTTAAAAAAAAACTTTTTTGTGTGTGTTTTCCAGAAACGGGTGGTAGCAATGACATGAAGTAACCTTTTCTTGTTTTAGCACAGTTACTTATGTATTAAAGGTATATTTGTAGCTTTGGTAGGGGGCTTTTGGTGTCATTGTATAGTCCAGTAGTTCATTTTCCTGCCTGTGTCACAATTTAAAAAAAAGTTTTCTTCCCTTATAAAGAAATGTAAATCGTATCCCAAGTGATGTTCAGGACGTGTTTCAGCCTCAGGGTAGTTTTGAAAAGACATACTGTTTATTGACCCACATGTGGTACAGTGCAGTGATCATGCTTACATTGTATTGTACTTTTCCAGTGTGTGTGTGTATGTGTACAGTGTAGACTTGTGTTGAAAACTTTTGACAGTCCTCACATTCCCCCACAAGCCCCTGTTTTCCTTTTCATGTCATCTAATTGCTCCGTTCCTGTGTTTGTTACCCTCATCTCCGACTCGCTGCCTTTCAGCTATCTTTCTTCTCTCTTGTAAAATAAAAAATGTATGTGAGAGCGCAATCACGGAGACTCAAAGCTTTTCCGCATAAGCAGCCAAATTTATCTCCGTGGTTTTCCGCATGTTTATTTTGGGTTTTCTTGAGGGACGACATATCTGCGGGAAAACCAAACGGCCCGGAGCGGGTGCTTTCCCTCTGGGGATCATCGCGGCGCAGGGTAAAAATAGGAAAGTCTTTTTTGGGAAATGGAATTAAGGATTCGTAAGCAGCGCCTCCCGAGGGTCCCACTCTTTGAAAGCTGGAACAGGACGGGAGAGATCATCACTCATTTATTCCTTTGTTTGTTTGTTTTATTCTGCAGAGCATGTGAAGACGGCAATTTAGGGTCTTGTTTTAGACACAAGAGCACCACAGCAGTCGATCACCATTTTTAATATCACAGTAATTTCTCAGAACAATTAGCTCCGAAACGTCACATAATTGCTCGACACAAAATACTTGTTAAACAGATTAAACAAATCACTCCCCGTCTCCTCCTCCGCTCATCTCTTCTTGTCTCTGTGTGTAAATCTACCGAGTGTCAAAAACTCTTGTGCACTTCCCCTTTCTTTCGGTTGAACTCGATGGATGTCACTGTTGGGAGGAATTCGGGGATAGGAAAAACACTTCTCCATTCTGACTTCTTGGTTTGACCTGTGTTTCACATGCAGTCTGCTACGGCAATCTGCTACTACTGCTGCTGCTGCTGCATTCATGGAAATTGTTCCTCTGCAGGGTGGGAGACCTGCTCAGATTGCATCGGAGGGGGGGGAAGGTGGGCGAGTAAATTGTTTTGTTCACCCGGAGTTTTACTGCAGCTAACCTGCAGAACTCTTCATAATATCTCCCCTTGCTGATTTTGGCCGTCATCCACCATCTGTCATCGATATGATGGAGGCTCCTGCATGCAAAACCTTTCGACCCTTTCATTCTTCACTTAAACGCAGGGATGTGAGATTTCCAACCAGTGAACAATTATGGAAGCTGTCATCACACCAAAAAATAGTTTTTGTAATCCGACTCTGACTGCAGAGTTTAGTGTCATTTAGTGGTCTAAAGCCCGCAGCATAACCCTGAAAATTCTTCAATATAAAAATCCTCAGATTACATCCCCATCTCCTACATCTTATCCCTGATCTCTTTACTCCATGTCCTTACCTTATTGTTGTTTGTTGAGCAGGAACAAGTTTAAATCTTTATGTGAAAACCATGACAGTTTTGACATTTTTAATTTTTACAACAGTTTTTAAAATCCTTTAAAATAATTACAGAATATATTTCACCTTTCAACCCTTTTCTAATTTAGACCCAGTTTATGGTCCTTTGAGAGCCGTGGTTTGTTTCTGCTGAACACCTGAACTGTCCTAGTTGTGATAACAGTGTCCTCACAGAACTTGTAATTCCACCCTCAGATTCTGCCACAACCCTCTCTACCAGCAAATGGAAAAAATGCAATGAGTGATGGAACCTACACCTGTAGGAGGCGTGGCCTCATGGCTGCGTAGCGTGTTGGTCAGGAGTCTATGTCAGCATGCGAGGAGATGGATGAGATTATGAGATGTCTGACCTTCTGAGGGGAGGCCACTGTGCCAGGGACCAGCCAGTATCAACTGCTTATGGTTTTTTTTTTCTTTTTTGGAACTATTTTTAAATTCTTAATTCATCAGTGGTTATTTTTAGTCGAAAGAACTGAATCAAAATGGACCAATCATCTTTTAAGTAAAAAGGTGAAACTGATAAATTCAGCAGTATTCAGTAACAATGGTATTGAAGTGATCATTTCCCTTTCTCCTGCCTCATCCTGCCTCGTCCTGTGATTGCTGCTCCTAATTGTGTGGGCAGATGTGTGAACAGAAGTTTAGTTGGAAACAAAAAGGGGATGTCTGTGTTTGGGAGCTGGTGTTCTGTCGGGCGTCAGCAGATATTCGTATGGATGCGAAGCAGGGACGCGTGGTAAACTAAGAGAGGAGTGTGATGCCGTGAAACCTCTGGAAAAACTGCAGTTTAAATGTACAAACTCCAGGAACATACCGATGCTTTTAAGACAAACAACACACATCTTAAGCCAAGTCTGTAAGCAGCTTTGTGTCCATGTCAGCACTGACCACAGCTTTCTTCACTCAGCCTGTCACTCGGGTGTGGTTGGCAGTTTGCAGTCTGCTGTCACTGTGACTAATAAGAAAAATGTACACAATGTACACAAATGTACAGACTGCTTTACACTGCACAAGAACACTCATGCTAACATTCGCATGTACAGAACTCGAGGAGGAGGCCACTCGGTGCATCTGCGAGTGTTTGCAGGAGGAATTCCTGTTGAAAACATAGTTCGGACCCTGTTTGGTGAACAAAGTGTTTGTGTGAAAGCTGCAGAAGTGATTGGAACCAGAAACCAAGAGAACATAGAATGGAAACACCTAGAATGAAGACAGAGTGCATTAAAGACTGAGTGCTGCAAAGGAAGCCTTGCATGGTTTGATAAGAACATAATAGGCACACTGTGAGAGATAAGTGGCTGCTAATTTAATTTCTTGTGTGTTTTTAATGGCATTATACTTGTAGTAAGATCATTGTGTGATTGTTAATGATAATCACAGAATATACAATTGCCGAGATCTCACACTGCCAAATCAAAGGCTCAAATCTCAGAGATAAATTTAATATACTCCATAAGGAGTATGGAGACAACTGAGCACACTTTGAAAACCTTGTGGACCTTGTGTTAATATTAATACATTTTTTGAAGTCTTGCATTAAAGAAATACACTTATTCACTTTCTCTCTGAGGGTTAGGTGAGAAGATCAATATCACTCTGAAATCAGTATGAAGCTGGATCAAAGAGAAGGTTAGCTTAGCTTAGCATAAAGACTGGAAACAGAGGAAAACAAAGGTTAAAATAAATGTTTTCTCTTGCCATAGGTTGCCAGGCAGCCAGTGGGAGAGTCCTGGAAGTCACTGTTCGCTGTCAAGAAATAGTCCGACACACATCGCTTTTATTCTTTTCCGACCTGATGAAACAAACAAGATATCATTTGTTGGTAGGGAAAAATTAGATGTTAAGTTCAATATAATGTGTATTCATAGTTTCTCCAATTATGTGTAAAGCTGTTTTCATCCGTAATTTCCTTCACCTTCTAACCCTTGAAACAGAGAGGAGTGCATTCTTGGAGTTCTTTTGGTTTTTGCAGGTCAGGACAAGGTCTCTGGCCTCCGACCCGGTCAGAGGCTTAATGTGTTTTTAAAAGCGTCTTGTCACCTCAGGTACTGAGTGTTTTGGTTAGGACTACTGCTGGACAAATTTGGGGGCACAGATAATTTACCAGTTGTGATTTACCTTTATCTTACCTTTCTTGTCTGCATACTGTCTGCAGACTGCATCAGATCCCTCATTTCACAGGTGACAACACAGAGTGGAGCAGATGTGATTTTAGCCTCCACCAGTCTGTACAGGTCTGAAACTGCCCACATCCCACAGTAAGTGCTGGTCTGGATGACTGTAATTCTGTCTGTGTGTGTGTGTCGGGGGGGGGGGGGGGGCACCCACACAGTCAAGGTCCCCCAAAAAATAGGAACTGACTTCACGAGACTCAGAGGCCTCTGCAGTGCCTGGGGGCATGCAAGCGTGTATGAATGTGCACAACTGCAATCGTGAAACACAACACTGCAGGAGCACACATATGAGTGCTTTAGATACGCACACACACCGGCCTGTCACCTCCCAGGTCGTGGCACAGAGTGTGTTATTTATTTTAGCTAGACTTGAGTTAAAAAAATTAAGGGTTTCCTTTAGTACGCTATACTTTCTCAAACCACAGGTCAGGACCCACACTCCTGCTGGGCACCCAAGTGGGCCTCTTGAGTCAATACATTTGGTAAAATGTCTTCTTGAGAGAGAATCTAAAAATCCTGCGAGCCAACGAGCTCTGCCAAGGAGCACTGACGCTGTTCTTGTTGGCTTGATCCTCCACCTGCTCCAACGCAGCTGCAGAGTGGCCACTTGTGCCGGCACCTTCCAGCTGTGAATGAATACAACTCAATGGATGTCAATGGATGATACACTTTTCCAAAAAGAAATAGAAAAGTAAAGTTTAAAGTCATGTAAAGTCCATTCTTGATCTTGGAAACAGCAGTTAAAGCTGCAAGCAATTATAACAGGCATTTTTCTTATTATTACTATTCTTTGGCTTTTATAGACAGAGCAAATAATCAAATCATTGAGAAAATAACAGATTAATAGATAAGAAAATAAGCATTAGTCGCAGCCCCAATCTCACCACAAAGTCCATTTGGAGGCTGTCCGTTCGATCATATCACATTATCTTCATCACACTCTCATCAGCAGATGGAGTCTGTCCAGTTGTCATGGCTTTGTAGATTTTTCTGAGTACTTTAAGAAGTTCTCCTTGATATGGGCTTAAGAGATGAGGTTCAAAGTTCATTCTTGACATTGGAAACAACAGTTGAGAGAACAGTCTCACCACACGGTCTATTTAGTCGCCGTTCTGTAGCTTCTGATCATATCTAACGATCTTCATCAGCAGGTGAATCTGGGTTTTTGGATCTAACATGGATGATAAGTCCTTAGTTATATAATGTATACGTAACTGCATCTGCTGATGAAGATGATATAAGATGCTCCAGAAAATCTGCTCAGCCTTTTGGTGAGATTCAACAACACAATATGTTTTGTTTAATGCAACAACAAAACACAAAAGACATCTTTCCTCTCACCGTCAGATTTATTTACCATGCAGACCTCCTTTGTTTTAAGATTTCTAGCCAAGCTGTTATCTCCATTCGTTCCATAGTCATGATTAAAAACTGATACTCATCTAATGGCCGAAATCCCAGATGCAGATGTCTAATCATGTGTTTTTTCACGATACTCCACCGTTCTCTGTTGAAATCAGACAACCCCCCCCAAAAAACCCATAACCTCCTGCAGAGTAGAGCGAGCTGCTGATTACATCTCTACGCTGTCACATTGTTGGCTTCTGGCACAGTAAAATTACAGGTGTTTCCAACAACAAAGTACATGATCTCCCACACCTCCCACCCAGTGCCTTTAACCACCACTGAGACAAACCAACATATAGAGACTTACTATAGGTCTGTGGTATGTATCAAGGTTGTGCTGCTGCTGTTGTCATTATCTGCAAGGTTCAGGCTGCACACACACGCAACATGTGAGAAAACACGCTTGACTGTATCGACGTGTTAATTTTTTGTTTCCGTCACTTGACACGTTTGTCTTTCTCACCCCACAACTCTTCTCTTTACAACATTTTCACTCTTTCAGCCCCTACCCACGCACGCACGCAAACACACACACACACACACACACACACAC
This sequence comes from Nannoperca obscura, assembly GCA_036024295.1. NCBI lineage: Eukaryota > Metazoa > Chordata > Actinopteri > Centrarchiformes > Percichthyidae > Nannoperca > Nannoperca obscura. Next base: position 3,185 of record JAVQJL010099902.1, on the reverse strand, counting down.
ACACACACACACACACTATTTTCCCATTCCCTCCCTTGTCTCTAATCCCTGCAGCTGTTGTTCTTACTCACACTCATGCCTCCTCAAGACAAAACCTCATCTGTGTGTGTGTGTGTGTGTGGGTGTGTGTGTGTGAGAGACAGAGAGAGAGAGAGAGAGAGAGAGTTACAGAGAGGTAAAGCTAGATTCTGAATGAAGGAGGTTTGGACTTAAAGAGCAAGGGTGAGATTTCAATGAGAGGATGGGAGATGGAGAGGTGGACTGAAAATCCCCCTCCAGTTTCCCCCTGAGAGATCCTCTGCCTTCCCTTTCTCCCCGACCCATTGTGTTCCCTCTTCACCTCCTTCCTCCATCCATCCATCTCCACATCCTTGGCAAATACGGGCTGTGCATTCGGATATTGCAAATCTATCAGCCACCATCTGGCTTCATCATGAATGTCAAGTGGAAGGCTGGCTGTGTGCGAAAAGGGCCAACAGGGATATCGTATCTCTGAAAAGCAGATTGTGGTTTGGATAGAGTTCGTTTCTGTCTTTAAAGTAGATATGTTTCCAAATTAATACAGAGTGACACGGGAAATCTCTTGCTTTTAGCTCTCCTTACCATTTTTGTTTCTATTCTCCTCTAAATTAGATCAGCTGTGGTCCGACTGAACGTTTAGTAACACAGTCTGCCATTCACAGTCACTAGAGGTTTGGATCTTAATGCTTGTCGGATGACAGCGTTGGGAACCCCCACCCCCTCCCCCACACACTCACACGGGGGTCTGTGTCCAAAAATGTCTGCGTCCTTCCAACACCAACAATTCAGTATTCACACCCACTTCTCAAAGCAATTGGCCAGCTGTGCAGAGCTCTCTAGCTTTCTTCTTTCATTGGTTACTCGACTGTTTCTGTCACTTTTCATGTTAACACTCGAGGGCAAAAGTATGAATGCTTTCCAGGAGAGACTGTCCAAAACATCCATCATCCATCATCCCCTTTACTTAACGATTATTGCCTTCGAGTGTGGCTGCTCTGAACTATTACACAGTACCCTTACAGTAGGACCTCCAGTACGGCAGTAGATATGATAGTTCTCCAGTCACGGTCAGCACCTCCCAGTCCCTGAAAACAGTTGTATAATATTCTCTGTGGCTGAAGAGGAGAAAGTAACCCTGAGGATGTCATCATGATTTGTATGTAGATGAGGAAAAATACACATCTAGCAAGATGTAAATGCATTGCGATTGAAATGCTAACAGATTAGCAAGACCACATCAGGAGGTTAAATAATAAAGATAGAGCCCACACTTGGGAGACTCTCATCTATGATGCGCCAGCCAAGCTAGCACCAGTGCTAGCGAGCGTCTCCTCTGGCTCAGATTCCCATCTTGCAGTAAAAGTAACATTGACCTAATTAGCAAGGCTACAAAAAAGTAGCCAAGGATGTCGTAGGCTGTCTCCGTCTGTCAGATGACCCTTGTATTCCCGGCATGTTATGTAGATATGGAAAGTTAGCGCTAGTTAGCTACTTTCTGCTTGCAAAAAGTGATTTGGAAATGAATGGTGCTACCTTTGACCTGTCAGAGTGAAACCTTTGTGTGGTGATTAATGGTTATAAAGTCTCCCAGGTTGATGTTGTTACAAATCATGATGGCTTCTCAGTAATGCTAGGTGTAAATGCAAATACCCATGATCAGATGTCATTATCCAGATAATGCATCCAGATACAGACCACATGATAATACCAGGTGTAAATTCTAATGTCTAATGATCAGACTATCAGTTCTTCTTAGATTTAGACAATTATTTTAGAAAAATCCCTCAACTTTTTGGAGGCACAACATTAAATCTCTGGAGTGCCCTTTAACACCTGCTCTTTCGCCACTATCGTCACAAAGTGCTGAGTGTCACAAGCATGGAGACCCATATCTCCATACGCACCAGCTGTAGTCATCATTCAGCCACTAAGTTTGATCTCCATCGGGTTTTCACCACCTCTGATTCCAGCTGGTAAAAAATGACCAACAATGACTGTTCACCCCCGTGTTCTGGTGGTAAATACTAGAAAATGGCTCCCAGGCTCAGAAAGACATCGCATAATTTTCTGTCTCTGTGCAAATATATCACCCACAGGTGCTGTTACTGTAGCCACAGAGCTGCTATACAACCCTGTGTCATTTTAATGGACTGTATCAAACATGCAGATGTCTAAATCCACACATGCTGTCACGCCGGAGACCCTAAATCAGTTTGTTCACATGCAGCGCACGTGCGACGGCACACACTGGAATGTCCATTTCTCATCAGGGGCATTTTAGACTGGTTCAAAAATACTAAATAGGTAATTACTAACCTCATTGTGACGTTTATTTACCATGCATAGGTGATATATAAATATAAATATGAGATTCCTGTCTTTTAAATAGTAAATGAGTTTGTTTCATCCACTGACATTTATATTGTTCTTTTTATGACCAGAGAATTGTGGGAGTAACATCTTTTTGTGTTCATTCAGCCATTTCCGACGATGCTTTACGAGTCCACGGCTGTTCTAAACAACTCTCTACACAGCCTCCATGCAGCTTGTATACCTCTCTGGCAGCATCATGTACACACTGATGTTTGGATGAAACCCGGGTTTATTTACATTCAAGTTAGACTGTAACAACAAGCTGTTAAACACACTGATATATGACTGTTGGTGCAGGCTGCACACTTCTAATGATGTGTTGTTGTTAGGGGCTGATTAATATCTGTTTTTGTCGGATTGCTCATCAGACTGTTACGCAACTTGTCGCTTTGCTTTAAAGCAAAGCACGTCGGCCTTGCTGCGTGGCGTGTTTGAATCTAGATTTGTGAAAATCAACAATGTTTCCTGAGAGACAGCTCTGTCTTCATGATGTCACCAAGACCTACATCCTGAACACGCCTCATTAGAAGTGTATGAAGGAGTGTATGGCGGCTTTGTTGCCACAGTGACAGAACCCATGGGCCATTTACTGTCAGTGCAGCAGCTCTACATTCTTGATGATCTCATTTGTGCTATAGGTTAAGAGCTGTGTGTGTGTGTGTGAGTGTGTGTGTGTCCTGTGTGGTTCACGGTAGTGAAGAAAAAGACATGACCCGTGTTGCAAGGCTGCTGCCGGAGAGGCCAGACCCACACCACTTAACCTCTCTCACACACACACACACACACACACA
>JAVQJL010099897.1:0-55887 GCA_036024295.1 Nannoperca obscura | reverse complement strand
CCCCCCCCCCCCCCCCCCCCCCCCCCCCCCCCCCCCCCCCCCCCCCCCCCCCCCCCCCCCCCCCCCCCCCCCCCCCCAGGGTGGGCCTCTGCTACTGTGGGTTTCAAACAAAGTGCAGACTCAGCTGTGGAGGCCACCCTGTCCTCAGGTGAACTCTCTACATGGTACAAAAGGCAGTAACATAACATGTGATGGTAGAAAACAAACCAAGACTGATTCAGCACATGTTGTTAGACTTTGTAATATGTGTGTCTAAATGTACTGTAGATTTTTGAGTGTGAGGAAGCTCAGCACGTAACGATGTTGACCGAGCAAGGCCAAGAAGAGTTGGTGTGTTTCTTTTTACAAACACAGAGCCAAACGAGTCCCATGAGTGATTGGCTTCCTGCTAGGCCAGAGGGAACAAAGGGCCATAGAGAACTCAGCACTCAGCGTGGGACAGATATGTCTTTCTCTCTCTCCATCCCAACTCTCCAAAGTCCCATCCGAAACACACTATCTGAGCCGCAGTGCCAGCGGGCTCGGCGTCCGCAGCCAAATCTTTCTCATCAAGCAGGCCTGTGCTGATGCAGCTGTCGGAGGGACACATACTGTACGGCAGTTATAGGAGAGGGGGCGCCTATCCCAGAATGCACTCCAGCCTCCAGCTCCGGAGCTGAGGCAGATGCAGACAGCATCAATCAGGCTCATCTCCCAGATATGGGGCATGGTGTTGAAAGCAGGAATTAGCAGTATGGCTGCGCATGGAAGCACTTAATTCACTCAGATTTCAGGATGTACGGTTCCTGTGGGGCCGAGCGGTGAAGAAGACCACCACACATACACATCAAGTCCCACGCACAAAACGTCAAAACCCAACTTTGTGTTGGCCTTCATATCTGCATTTTTCCCTCGTGTTCTCTGTGAACCTCTGGTAAAGTTCCTCTGGTATTATAGTATATAGTACTTTTTAAAACTGATGTTACAGGCCTGTTTTAAAATGCCCTCAATCACGTTATTGGAAACTCTCTTTGGCTTATTGTCAGAGCAGCCTGACATATGACACTGACCAGCGTAGGCACTGCCTCAGTCAGCACTTTGTAATGGCTCTTCCTGCTGACCTGTCTTGTGGCATTTTGCTAAGTGAATGATCAGAGCAGCTTCAATAAACTGCAAAGTATTGAATAGCCTCTCAGCTCAGCAATGTCTCTAGGCATTTTGATTCTGGCCCCTAACTCACAGCAACCACACTGCTTTGCTTCCATCCAGAATCAGGCTTTTCTGGATTTCTTAGAGCTTGAAAACTCCACTTTAGGAATGCTGAGGTGAAAACAGACAGATTGGCACTGTTACTGCCCCCCGGAGATAAAAAGGCAACTGTTTATTTGACAGCTTTTGGCCTGTGATTGAGTAGACGGCAGTAGTCATATGTTTTGATCACATAGTGTCTGAAAACCTCAATGAGGTTGAATTTACTAAAATCAATTTTTTTGCAGGTGGTATAAAATTAAGTGGAACTTCATATGTTCATTTGTCTGTGAAACACTTTGACTGATACAAATAATAGTCTTTCCTAAATACATTTCTCAAGAACCTTTGCTGCTTTCAATTGTGCACGAGGCCCAGTTGTTGCTCTAATATAAGCCTCATCCCCTGGGGCAAGAAAAAAAAGCTTTCTGAATCAATCCAACCCCACTGTAATTCATTTCACCCAGGCTCTGGCTGCTACTAGCGGGATTCCTGGAAGGCCGTCCAGACAGAGAGAACATGATTTAATCCAGCCTCTGTGGCTGGTGCGATAAGCCTTCAGACACACCCAGATTTTCACAAGGGGAAATATTCTGCCAGGACCCACAATTATCCAAGTCATAATGACTAGAGATGTTATCAAAGAGAGACTGGTCCTTAATTGCTCACCGATGTTTGGCCTTATGCGGCCACGTATATGAGAAGAACTTCTTGTTTCAGGAGAATGGAGCTTATCGTTAAAAAGCTGCACATGTTTCTGTGACTAGGTGTTTTCCTGTTATTCCTAGTTTATAGCATGAGATACATTGGACTACTGGCACTACTGGCAATGTTAAATTACATTTCCACGGAGCATTCAGTCACAATTTCATCATTTTGTATTTTTTTATAGTCTGACTATTCACTGAGCACCAAGAAATGACATTATTCATTCATTATTCATGTATCCAAGAATAAAATCTGTTGTCTGTTGTCTGTTTGCCCAGACATATTTTTGGGATTTCACACATTCATTGCTGCTTTTGTGGTGCTGATCGGTAGCCAACCATATTGTAACTTTATTTTAAATCTTTTTTTAAATCTTATCATTCAGATGTGTAACCATAGTATGGTTTGAGCCCATTGATGTGTCCCAGTAAATGAAATATGCTGCTATAAGGAACATTGTTAATGTATAGTCTACTCTGTGGCAGGGGGGAAATATATATAATGCAAGCACTTGAAACGTTTTGGGAAATACACTTATTTTCTTTCATTTTAATAGTTAAGTGAGAAGATTGATACCACCCTCATGTGTGTATGGTTTATAAAGCTGGAGCTAATAGCCAGTTAGCTTAGCTTATCATAAAGACTGAGGGGAAAACAATAAGCCTAGCAGCTCTAAAGCTCACTAATTAGCTAGTAATCAAACTTGTTTGTTTGATCTGTACATTAAAACAAAGTGTAAAAACATCACTAGGCTGTATTACAAGTAGTTATATGTTGGGCTATTTCTTGGCTGTGACCAGTTGCCAGGCAACCAGCAGGTATTTCAGGAAACCACAGCTCCTGGCCAAGAAATAGTCATTTTTACAACAAAAAAAGTTTACAGATTAAACAAAAAGACATAACGTGTTATTTAGCGAGCTTTAGTAACATTTTCCAGTCTTTATGCTAAGCTAAGCTATCTGGCTGCTAGCTGTAGCTTTATATTTACTGTAAAGACATAAGAGTGGTATCAATCTTCTCATCTAATTTCCAACAAGAAATAGAATGAGAGTGTATTTTCTGAAATGTCACACTACTCCTTTAAAACAACATGAAGGATTTTTAAAGCTGCCATGGGAAGTTGACGTGCAAGCCTCATGATTATCTTACAAAACAAGTGTGAAAATAGCCAGTGGAGGTTAAAACATTTACTACCAGAGATTAAACGCTCACAAACAGCTGTAATTTAGGGTAAGACTTTAATATGACAGAGGCTGCTGTTGAGTTATTTTTGAATTTCCAATGAGCACAAACTTTACCATCATGCCATTGCATGAACTTGTTGCTATGAGGAACACACAACAACAGTTTAATGAAAATGCCCTTGGAGTTGGATATTATATTTACTGGTGCATGCTAAGGTTCAAACCTCAGGATTTTATTGAAAGAAACACATGGGGACCTCAGCGGTGAATGATGAATGAATGAGGGCGTTCTGCATTTGCCTGAGGAATGAGATGTGTGACCACAATGGGGTTTGACCACTAGTGGTACAGATGGTTTGGTACACTGACTGGAAGGGTAAGAAATGATTAATTCTTTCTCAGCCAGAAACTTCTTTCACCTCCTAAAATACACCAAGGCTGTAAAGACAGACCAAATTCTGAATTAAAAGTCACCCTTCTTTGCCCTGAGAGCTGTATCAAACATAGGAAACAATCCCATTGTGCCAAAGTACAAACAAAATAGACTTGAATTATCAAATTAGTAATTAATTGCTTATCAAATACAAGATATAATGGCTGACTTTATGCCAAATAAAATTCTGTAGCAAACATACTTGGTACAGGAAGTCAACCTAAGATAGTGTCTGGAATGTTTTCTCTTTTCATAGCTACATTGGAGTTAATGTCTTGAACGTCACAGAGATTCATAACACTGTTGGGCTTTGAATAGTAAAACATGAACAAGAGTCAAGTGTGTATGTCTTTGCTAATGTTCTTGAATAACACCTCCTGGGACTAGTTTCAACAGTCTGCACTCTCCTTCTTTGTCTGCAAGCCTTAGTCTGTGAAATGTGGAGCACATCTGTTGTTGAGCTTTTTGCTGAAAAATGTCTCTCTTCTGACATTCTCAAATTTAAAATCAAGAGGGGAAAGATACATTATCTCTGTCCCTTTTGAGGTGTTTCCCAGTTTAATTGTTCCTGCTCTGAAAAAAATGTTTTTGGAAAGTCACTGGGCAGCATGACTGCAAACCATTTCTTTTAACTGTTGGTTTGCCACTTGCTAGCAAACACTTAAAAAGATTTGGAATAGGGCCAATATGCTTTGTTGCATTCAAAAACTGATTGTACCCCTTACACAGTGCTCCTTAAAGCTCACAGTCCTCCCTTTGACTGCAAAAGTACATGTCCCAAATGCATTCATAAATCTTCTTTTCCTTTGTTGCCAGCAGTGTTAGCAGTGGTTGAGCAGTACAAAGTTTCATTGTTTCAGCTGCTGTTTGCAAATGTTTTTGATTTCTGCTATTCCCTTCAGTTAGACTGATGATGTGCATATCCAAGCGCAAGCTTTCAAATGAACAATAGCCTTTAAAACTTTGTCTGAATGAGATGAATGTGTGTAAACTTTGATTTACACTTGGTCTTTGATGGCCGTCATTTACTTTCCCATTTACCAAGTAGCCTTCAAATTGCCCTAATTATGCGCAGTTCTTATGTAATAAGGGTTTTTGGCTGACACTGCGTGTTGGAAAGAGGTAAATGGAACCATTAAACATTTCGTTTAAATAAAAAGAATAATGACTCAATTTTCCTCAGCAGGATAGAGCCACTCTTGTGTTGATTGGTCGTAAACCCTGATGGTTCCAGAGGTTTGCCACTCGTCACTCTGGAGGTCATGTCCAGTCCAACACAAAGAGAACTGAGGCGGGACAAAGGGGAGAAGGCTGGGAGCTATTGGGTTGTGTGGTGTGACCCAGACCGGGATGCTCATGCCAAACACTTCTGCCTGCTGTCAGACAGTCTTGTTTAGACAGTCGGTTTAAAGCCAAATGGCTCCATCCAACTACCAGACGAGCTCTTCATATCAGTCTATTTTCAGCATTAGCTGCCATAAGCCAACAATCCAAGCCATTAGATGTGGGTCCGTACTTTGGTATTCTCAAACAAATCAAAATGAAAAATGAGGTTTGCCAAGGTAGACTTGTGCTGAGCTTTAAGTGCTGAGAGCGCTGGTGAAAAACCATTTAATATCCTAATCCTTTACCTCTTTCCAACCTACCTGCCGTCCTAAGCCCAGAAAAACTAGGTCTGAAATACATGAGTTGTAACTGACAAATATGTTTTATTCCATATGGAGATTTATAGAGAGAGAAGATAATGAAAGCACCTCCGAGACTAGACTGTTAGTGAATAAATCAGCTGTGGCCCATACGTTACTGTGCAGTTCTTCACATAAACACTGTTCTGGCCTCGTCATGCAGATCGTTTAAGATGTAAACAATTCTTGTGGATCTGGGTCAACGCATATAGCCCATATCTGTGTAAGTATGTGTGTGCGAATGTTTGTGGTGGACAGGGAAATCAGATAAATCCAGAATTTCCCTGTCTATCTTAGAGGCTCCTGTTTCCCAGTGGGCAACTTTCAGAAACTACATAGTCACCACTGGGATGATGGGAAGCGGTGTTTTCCAAGCACTCCACTACAGGGGTTTCCTGGCACCTTACAGAATTTTTTCACGTTATCCTCCCCTCCCCCCAACACACTCTCAAAAAAACTTAGCACACACCTAGCATTGTGTAAATAATCTGGTTCTATTAACAACATGGTTTATGTACAGCATCAGCTGAATCTCAGGGATCAGAAGGTTTGCAGTCTTTTTGTCCTCCAGTTCTTGGTCCTGGCTTGTGTTTTCACGGTGTTTGACTGTATGCTGTTTGTGCTCCAGAGCTGCCTCCTTCTATCCAACTCATCTGGGTCAAGAGGCGCGGCTGGAACTGCCATTCATGCTGCCTGTCATGCCTTCAAGAGAGCTAATATTCACATGTCGTAATACCACGATGAGTTCAAAGATACGTAGCAACTGAGTGCCAAATAATACTTTTGAAACACATTGGAAGCTTTACAGTTGTTTCATGGACTGTGGATTCTTGGCCATCATTGTGATTTGTAATTTCCTCAAATGTGTAGAGGTTTAGTTCTAATTGCTTTCTGTACATGTCAGATGAATGATGATGAGTGAAAGTGGACAGCGCCAATGGTTTTATGTCTTATGTCTTTAGTTGGAGGCCTTCTTTGTTATCAGATGTAAACTAATGCTTTGATCAAGTGTTTGGATTGAGATTTATCAGTGTATAAGAATTGCTTGTTTCTCTTTGAATGCAATTATTTAGTAAATGTTCTGATCCTGAAATAATAAAAAATGTACTAAACCCAGTCAAGCCTCACAATGTATGCAAGCCAATCTCCCTAAAGTAATCAAAGTGTCTAAATAATAAAACATGATTTGGCCTCGTGCTTTTAAAATCATGTATGTCCATAATGCTTTTTCTTTGGCCATTGTTAAGTATAAAACTAGAGCCAGGTGGCAATTAGCTTAGATTAGCTTAGCATGAAGACTGGAGGCAGGGGGAAGAGGCTAGCCTGGCTTTCTCCAAAGTTAAAAAACCTGCCTACAAACACATCTAAAGCTCACTAATTGATATGTATCTTGTTTTATTGGCTAAGAGTTACATGTTGTTCCTATTTCTTGGTGAACATTAGCCTGGCTATTGACTTCTAATGTTGTCACAGTGAGGTTGCTAGACAACCTCCTGTTACCCTAAATAATATAAATAATAAATACATAATACATAAATATATAATAATATACTAATACTTACTACACTAATAACTACTATAATATTGAGGGCCACTCAACTTACATACTTTTAGATATATAAGCTTTCAGTAAGCAGTGAACAGGATCAGGACTAAAAACGTTACGAAAGACATACAAATATTTTTACAATATTTATTTTAGTTTTATTTATTTATTTATTTAGAATTTAGTTGACTAAATTGTCTTTGTACTGATATGCTCATTCAGCAGCTCTCTTATCAGCACCATCAGTGATTTAATTAAAACTGTATGGCCATCATTTGAAACCCAAAACATTTTTTTCCATCTGTCTGTTCAAACCATGTTCCATGTTTCTTGGCAGAGGTCTTCAAAATTGCTTTCAAGTCACTCAGAACAAGGTGGGGGAATTGTTTCTCCTTGGATCGCTGGGGCCTTGAACTTCCTAATGATGACATCAAACATTCAGAGTGAGTCGTGCTTGCCCTCGCCACCCTGCTGATCTGCAGGCAGAGAGGGCAGCGTTGAGCTCATGCTGGAAGGAAGTCACTTTGCCAATGAAAGTGAGAGAGACAGAAAGAGCAACATCTGGCCTAGGAAGTGAGGCAGGATGCTTGCAGGCCAGGTGTCACTGTTAGTGATGGAAAAATCCAATCATTATTTGGAGTGGACGGATGGTGGAGCTTTTTTAGCCAACTCCTTACCACCTTGACACTAGCACCTTTTGTTTCCTTGTGTCACATCCTATCCCCAGGACACGCCCTGGAGATTCAAGATCTGGGTCAGCAGCTGTCAGACATAGGTGCTGCCTGTCATCTTTAGAAAAGATAACCATTATCATATGTTTGTGTCCCTTTTCCCCTTCTCATTTACAGTCCTTTTCCCCTTGGCAGTAGGAATGTGGTTTTGCACTGTGAATAAAGAGACATGCATAGGCTTGTGCTACATCTAGCACAGCTGGGACAGGGTATGTGTGTGTGTGTGTGTGTGTGTGTGTGTGTGTGTGTGTGTGTTTGTGTATGAATGGGTGTTTATTTGCCCGGTTATCGTTGTGCCTGTGGGTCGACAGAGCTGATTCAGTGTGTAAATACATGGTGTGTGGCTAAAAACCACAAGTAATAAATGTTAATGCATGGTTTATATCTCATTTGGGGTTTGATTACAGTCTCAGTTACCTTACAGGGCCACAGGTGTGCTTTGTAGAACTGTTCTTCTGATACTCGGCATGGTTCAACTTTGTCTTGCTCTGTCTGTCAGGGCAGATCAGTGGGATCCAGATGTTTTTTTGCAGGGCATGAATCCCAGCACTCCCTAAGCTTTCTTAGGTAGGCCCGTCTGCCTGTCTGTCTGAGAGGCACGCGCCTCCCCCAGGTTGCTCACATGAGCTCAGCTTCCAGGTCGTACAATACGGGCTCAGTAATTGACCCAAATCAAATGCTCACCGGTAAAAAACGTGCCCCTTGCAGCCCTGGTCGAGCTTTGTTCTTCGACCCTAGTTTTAATACTTCCTCCAGCCCGGTGCAACACTCGGGATGTTGCTCCCTGGCTGACCACAGTCAGACAGAACAGGGAGTTCACAATCTAGTCAAGCAGATACAATGGGTGATGGAAAGGTTTTGTAGTCCTGATGGAAATATCTAATGTGTCTAATCACACACTTTTCTCTGAGGAAAACAGACCAGACACACAAATGCAAACTTAGTTTGAATTTTATTCCCTTTGGTTGCCTTTATTTCTTGTTAATCAATGATAAAAACCTTCTCTTGCGAAATGTCTTTAATGTCAAAGTGAGGGTCGTGGCTCTCTGACTTACAGCAGATGTTACTTGAGAAACCTTATGTGTTAAAAGAATGATATGGTATTATTCATTTAATTAAAAAATAATTATTTCAAAATCATTGTCTCATCTATAAAATCAATTAAGCAAAGCTATGACCTAAGACAGCATATTTTTCTCTTAGGAATATTATTTTCTGTTGCACTTGCTGACCAAGCTTTAATGGATTTCACGGTGATGCACATACATTGCTAATGGGTGTGTCTTTGTGAGTATATATATGTGTGGGACATTAACTTTTGTCTGAGGTCATGTGTTTATGGTCTTGTGATGATGTGATTGACAGGACCCAAGTGAGACGTGGACCCCCTGACTCCTCCCCTCAGCAGACTGGGACCTCCCGCACTGTGAAACGTTATCCATCATCCTCTGGGCCTATTACCTCCAACTCTCTACCCAGTGGCCACAGCTTCGCTAACGGCCACGCTAATGAGCACAGGAACTGGAATGGACAGAGAAATGTGCATAGCAATGTGCACTCCTTTAACACCCACAGGCCTACCGGTGACAGCCAGCTACATGGACAGTTCAACAATGCATTATTACCAGCAGGTAAGAACAAAAAAGCTAAACATATCTATTGCACAGTGAAATGATTATCATAAATCTTGGACCTGTTCTCACTTTACATGCATATTTAACATTTCTATTCTCCCTAGCCACATCATAACAAACATGTCCCATTCTGGCTCAATTCACAGAGGCTAGTATACATAGACATGTGTGGTGTCATCGTTAAATGGAACATTAACCACAAGAAAAAGTTGGCAGCTTCCCAGGCTGCACTTCCCTTCTTCCACTGTCCACCCACCCCAGCCCCTCTGTGGTCTGCATCACACCAGAAAGGCAGGCGTTTGATATCAAAGCTGCATAAAGTGTGTGAGCATGTGTGTGTGCTCTGCTGGTCCACACTCTGCTGGAGAGGAGTATGAGCAGCATTTGTGTTCTTGTGTTTGCACAGTTACATGCTTTGATATCTTTGAATCTGCACTGTCACCTCTCTGACATGACAGGCACTGAACCTTGGCGCCGCCACCCACAACAAAAAGAAATATGATCTTGTCTTTCCTAATTTTTTCACTACTTCATCCACCTCTGATCCAGCTGTCTGCTGTTCAAGCTTCTCTTGTTTTTTAGCCCTGTACCAGAGCAACGACTGTTGAACAGCTTCCCACCATTACACAACGTTAACTTGCACTCATGCTCTCTTTGTCTCCCTTACACATACACACATCCAAAACACCTTCTCCCAAAGATAAAGGGCTTGGAGGCTTGCCCGATACCTAATAGTATTCTCTCCCTCATTTACTGGCCTGTGGCACATCGCTCATTCAGCTGCAGCGTGCCACTGGCCAGCCGTCAGCACACACCCTCGCACACTTATAAAACTCCCTTTGCCCAGACGGGGAGTGTGTCACAGAGAGGCTGAAGGAGGAAGGATGCAGCTCGTCTCCAGCCCGTCTCTGCTGCTGCTCCTTCTCACCCATGTGTGTGTGTGTTTTCCAGGGGCCAACCTCACCTCCAACCTGGACCGCATCAAGATCGTCTTCACGCCCATGCTGTGCCGCAGGGTGTGCAGTGGCGGGCGCTGCTACAACAGCTGTGAGAAGGGAGACATCACCACAGTCTACAGTGAGACCTCGCAGCAGCAGCAGCAGCAGCAGCAGCAGCAGCCAAAGAACCAGGGCTTCCGACTCTGTGAGTGACGGCGACTCTGGGCCCTCTGACATTTACCCTTCTTGTCTGCCTATCATCGTCTTTTTTTCACTTCCCTTCTCTCTCACTCACTGTCTCTCTTGCTTACTCTCTGATTCTCACACACTTCCCCCGTGTTTCCATCCTACTTTCTCCTTCCTTTTTTATGGGGTGAGCTTGACAAAATGGGTTCTTAGTGGCATGGTGTCTGTTCTGAATACCAAGAGTGGTGGAGATTAAAGCTGAAAGCTACGCTAAAAACTCTCACTGTCAAAGAGAAAGAGAGACAGGGAAAGCGGGAGAGACGGGGGTAGACCAAAATCAAAAGCGGGCTCTGTAAAAGGGGCCTAATCTCCCCTTGCGCACACACACGTAGAGCTGGTGGTCCCACGCTCCCAACACTTAGCCCCATCTTTTTGCGATTTACACCTCACAGTTGGCCCCGCCGTTAACCATTTAACGTGCTCCCTGGGAGAGCAAGAACGAATGAAAGAGGAGAGGGAGAAGCAGAAAGAGAGAAAGAGTAGCAGCATGAACAGGATTTTATAGGATTACATTAAACCGTCCATTTATCCAGGGGGCTTTGCTCCAAGTTCACACAGGACTGTCCATGGGAAGGATGGGGGCGATCAATGCCAAGGGGAGGGTCGTACCCCTGCATGTTTCTTAGTTTTTTTATTGGTTTTAAAGGTCTAGCTAAGGCTAAGACTAATTACTACTTGTGGATGAAAGGGTGCACATACCACACACATGCAAGTCTTCTCCCGACACAACTCTCACAAATACAAACTCAAACAGGCATACAAACATGCAAGTAAGTACACTAGGCTCTTTGGGGAGGACCATTCTGACGTATGAATATGTAAACAGGTTGATGTTGCAGATTTATGTGCCCATTAATGGGGCTTTGGAACATGGTGTAGATATTCCAAACACTTCAGCGTCCTGGCAGAGGCCTTCCTCAAGATTACATTCCTGGCACATCCTCTTTTTCCTGAGCAGAGGTTTGTTTTCATGCCCCATTTTTGATTCTCTCTCCCCTCATTATGTAAAAAGCAATGAGTGTGTTAAAAAGAGATTGCTTTCCATTTAAGCTTGCATCCTGTTATTGGTTTGGTGTGCGTGTTCGTCGAGGAATGTCAAGTGGACAGCAAACAGTTATCTCATGCTGTTGTTATGCTCCTTACACAGTGCAGTAAAATCTGGCTAGATAATTACCACACGCTCCCTTGATACGCACCCTGTGTACAAGCCTGATATTAGATTGGGTAGAAGTCTGTTTATTGAGTGAGAAGTGTGTGCGTACGTGTGTTGTGTAAATGGACAGACAGGCAGACAGGGAGCGTGGTGTGCAGAGTCGACGGTAGGTTGTTGTCTAAGAATAGTTCCTGCCCCATGCCGGTGTGAGACTGGACTGACACAGACCAGTGCAGACCTGCATCCCACATCAAGAGGATTTAATAGCCTTGTTGAGCTGATAATTTTGCCAGCATGTCTAATCACAGGAGGCCTTCCTGTGTGTGTGGACACCATTGCTGTACCTTTCTCAGTCTCTCTCTTTCTGTCTGTCTTTCCACATGTTTTTTCTCGTATTACTGATTAGCTCTTTCTCTCCATTTCTGTCTCTTTTCGTTTTCAATCCCTTCTATTCACATTCTCCTCTCCTAATCCCTTTAATTCCCTATCTTCTATTCTTATTCTATCCCTCCCTCTTTCCCTCCTCCAATCTCACAGTTGTTAATGCTGTGTGACAGGGAGCTCATTCCCTACATGCCATAGAGACTGTCCAGCGTCTCTATGTTCCCTGTTTGCACCCTGTTAGTGTGTTACTGTCTGTCTCAATGAGACAGAGAGGATGCATCTCACAGCATGTTTCCATCACTAGCGTCCTCTTTCATCTTATAGTATGTGGACCATCTGTATCTCAGACTGTCTTGTAAAGCAGTCCTCATATCTGGGGTGTGTGGAACTGCTGAGCCGGAAAAATGCGGTGCTTTGCTTTTTCATCCTTTGTGCCCCAAAATGGTTCTTTTCTTATTCGTCATGGTTGGATGGATTATTTTTTTCATTTTATGGTCTTTGATGTTTTGAGTGAGGTGAGGTCAGGTTAGAGCAAATCTGTAGATGGGAGCAGGTCCAGGTATGTAGGGTGCTGGGCTGGCACCTATCCCTTATGCCAAAAGATAAGGCCAATGAAAGGGCTATGAAAGCAGTACTGTCAAACACCATCTGGACAGTGCCAGCCTTTCCTCTCTTTCTCTCCCCATGGTAAATTGGAAACTATAAATCAGACTGAGCACGTTTTGAGAATCAATTTACTTACACGGATAAGAGCCCGTTGCCCTCCTTTGAAATTTCGTACAAGATTTGATAGTTTGGGGAATCCAGCAAGTGTTCCATTACAGACATCCATGCACTTGTTATTTTCTCTGAATTATTACGGGATGAATCATCACTCATCACCCCGCACAGGAGTATGTAATTACTCAAAACATGCCAATGAAGGAGGTGCAGTATGAGGGGCAGTGCCATCGCCCTGCCCTCAGGAAAAAATGGAAACTTTATAAAAGTCATGTGGAATGAGGTGTCTGGTAGTGCCAAGTAGAGAACAGCATGACCATTGCTAACCATTTGTAAACAAAGCCTCTCCACATGAAGCCTCAGCACAGACCCTTTCTATTAGGACTACACCTTATGTTTCTTATTACCGTATCCTTGCGTATGTGGATGCATAAATCTGTGCAATTAAATGTGGCGTGTTGTATATGCTAACAAATATCTCACTTCTAATAGCCTCTTTATCTTATTCTCTTCACCTCTTCACAATGATTCTCTCTCCTTTCCCCGTGCAGTCTTCTGTCAGATACCCTGTCTTAATGGAGGCCGATGCATCGGCAGGGACCTGTGCTGGTGTCCATCAAACTCAACGGGGAAGTTTTGCCACCTGCCAGTCCCGCCTCCTGCCAGGCCCACCACTCACAGCCACAAGGATGCCAGCCACCAAAGACCAAAACCTCCTTCCCACTCCATGTACACTCTCCCACTGTCCAATCAGCAAGGTAATCCCCCAGCACTGTGGCAATGGCTGCCCTCCCACTGACTTCTTTTAAGACCCAGTCACACTGGTTTTCTCCCTGATTTTGAACACTGTTTACTGTGTGGTGCTCTGTCTTTGCTGGCCAACAGTGGAGGTTAGACTCTATTTTGAGCAGAACAAGTAATGGATGACTCAGTGGAAGTTCTCATACTGTTTACACAATGCTGCTTTTATTCAAGTGGATATTAGAAACCGAGCAAGACATCATCATGACGTTATAAGAAAGAGAATGATATGCTCACTTTCCATTTCTATCTCTGATATCATTTTTTATTTCCTCCTTGCATCTGGGCCAGCATCTCGCTCTGTTTAATGGTGAGTAGAAGCAGAAGCTTTGTCGTAGATCATTTAAATTCTGCT
The DNA here is from genome assembly GCA_036024295.1 of Nannoperca obscura. Classification (NCBI taxonomy): domain Eukaryota; kingdom Metazoa; phylum Chordata; class Actinopteri; order Centrarchiformes; family Percichthyidae; genus Nannoperca; species Nannoperca obscura. Next base: position 42,142 of record JAVQJL010099897.1, on the reverse strand, counting down.
CACAAATCTCCCTTCATCAAATTGGAATTAAATTAAATAAATAATCATAATTAAATGACATGAGTCCAGTGTCTCTAATGTCATGTCAAAACGAAGAAATCATCCTTCCTGTTCGTATGCTTTATATACGCACAGGGGCAGTTTCATGTCCAGGACTCTTGATAAGGTCTAATTCTTCTCCTTGGACTCTCCCTGCCAACTGTCTGTAAGAGTATGATTTATGAGAGTGGGTCAGGATTCTGGGGAAAAAAACCCTGGCACTCCCTGAAGATAGATGCTTCCCCTCTGTCAAAAGGACAAAAGAGCTCATTCTCCACATTGCAACATCGTCTCAACTCCTCAGCAAATCTGTTTTTGGTCTTTAAGATGATTTGATTTAAACCAGAGAACCCAAAACTCTGTGTTGTTGTTGTTTTGTTGTATCTTCATAGTGTCTTCACTGCCGGGAATTCCCCATGTAAATCTCATAGCTTGGTGATGAAGCAAGCTATGTGTGTGTTGAACAAGTTTGTGCAGGATGTTAGCTGATACCTCGCAAACTGCAGTATGTATATACAGCTTTTATCCCTTGGCTGAGGATGCTTCCACTTACATTATTCAAAAGATTTTAAGCTATAAACGATCCGCTATATTGTATAAACTGTGGGTCTCTTCTTTTCCAGTGTCTCTCCACCCATCCTTGGTAAACGTCCACATTCAGCACCCTCCAGAGGCCGAAGTCCACATCCACCAAGTAGCTCGGGTCCAGCCTGGGCAGAGATCGGCCACCACAGAGGGGGCTCACTCTGTCCAGCAGCGCTCCCAGCCTGGGAATGGGCATGAACCCACTAGTGAGCATAGCAGCAGGCACCCACACACCAGTGGGAATGGCCATGGCCACGCCAGACCACACAACCGTCAGAACGGACATGTGGGAAGATGCTTTCAGGAAACGGTCGATGGACAGGTATTGTGTTAAGTCATTAAAACACACTATGTACACTGTCATCACTAGCTAATGTAAGCCACCTGGCGTATCCTAGCCCATCATAGGGTTGAAATCAGTGGGAGAAAGTGTTGTTTTACTACAGGTACCATTATGCTCCCTTCCCATCACCTTCTCCAATACCTGCTGTCTCAAACAGGAAGTGGGCCTGTGGCTATGATTTATGTCATGTCCAGGATTTATGAGCTCTGACCGCGCTGGTCATCTCATATTCCACCAGTTCCTCCAACATAGGCATGTTATGAGTTAGATTGTGTTCAGAGGACAAAGGTTAAGCTTGAAATTTAGCCCATGTGCTCCTCTTTGTGGCTCAAAGGGAAGACTTTCATGTTCTGTATGGCACCATGAACACAGAATGGCACGTACTGCAGATTTACTGTACTTTGCATGGCCAGGATAATGTATGACTGTCACAACTGACATATATTGAAGGGGAAAAGAAGTTAGGAAAGGGAAGAACTCAAGTGGCATCTGTTTCCTTGGCTATGATAAGTCACAGACACAACACAACTCTCCTGAATTAGAGTTGTTTTTGCCAGCATTGTTCCTTGAACAACTTTGTTTGTGAAATCATGGGAGAGAAAATGGGAGCTGGTGTTTAGCACAGAGAGCTTGAAATTAAACCTTCCAGTCACCGTGAGTTTTCAGAACCCCAATAGAACTGCCTTAGAAAATGAACACACAAAAGCTTTAGCCTGTACTTTTCCTTCCTCTCCTGCCAGTATGCCAGGGTGGTGTTCTCCAGAAGAATGTCCTCTCTGTTGCCTCTTTAGTAAAATCTCTGTTGGCCAAAAAATCCAATAAGTAAGGTCTGATAGGAATCTCTCTTCACAATTAGCCAAGTACTTTAATGAGGCATGCCAGGAGGTTGTTCTTGAGACTCTCTGTTTATGTCCTCCTTCAACTAACCAGTCTCAGATGTGTCTGGTTCACTCTCTCCTTGCAGATAGGTATACACGCACACTCTGACACAAACACACTCACAAATTCTGCCCTTGCCAGCGCACACACATTTGCACGCAAACAAGCATGCATGCACAAACATGTAACACTCATTCTCAAAACTCGTTTTCTTAGATTTAACACAGATGTGTGTTGTTGTAGTGTGGAAAGCCTCTGCCGGGCCTAACCAAACAGGATGATTGCTGTGGAAGTGTGGGCGCCTCCTGGGGTCTAAACAAGTGCCAAAAGTGTCCAACCAAACAAGGTAAGCCCTACTGACTAAAGCCATTAGATCTGAGCAATCTTTTGTTCCGCTCTGTTCCATTACATACTTAAATCTGTCTCTAATCTGGTCTAATTATGTTGGTATTATTTTCTGTTGTGCTATTGGTATGTTGATCTTTTGGTATTCTTGTACTGTTATTCACATTCATTCAGAACAGCAAGACACAGCTGTGTTTTGCTTTAGTAGTGCTGTATAGTCAGTGTTATATGTTATATTTCTTAGAAGCTTGGTGGATTTTTACAACATGTATCACAGTACTTGACTGATGACTGTTGATGATCAGCAAATAGTCTTCATTTGACTCTTCAACTCCCTTGTGACTCACCCCTGCACCCAGTTGTAAAAATGTAGCTGTTTTCGCTTCCATAAAACCAAAAAGTGAATGGAAACATTTACCATGAAGATGAGAGCCCCAGCAGGAGTGCCACCCACCCTGCGGGCAGAATGAGCCAACGCACCCTTGAAAGATTGGGGAAATGAGTAGCCGCAATTCAGCTGCTTCCTCAGCAGAGCTGCGGTAGGTTTGAGAAACAACAGCAGAGTGGTTGTACACCGGCAGGCAGGGTGGGTGGTGTCACCCCTCACTGTAGATGGAGATTTTCACTCAGTCTGACAGCTCTGTGTTTTTTTTGGAGGGTATGGTTATGTCCCTGCACTAGGCCTCATGGGAAGCAGCTTTGGTGGCACACTCAGTTATTTCACTTACATGCAATTACATTACAGCCATGCCTGCAGATGTCAGCTGGTTGACTAAGTCATCGTACCCTGTTCTGACCAAACCTTAATTTGAAGCAGAGCTCATCCCTCTCTGTCTCCTCCATCTATCATAGATGCCGATCCATTCTTTTCTCTCAAACTCTCTATCTCTCTCGGCATACCAAATTCCCGCTCTTTCTAAGTCTCCAGCACGATCTCTTTTGGCTCCCAGATGTTTTCCTCTGCTCCTTCCTTTGAAGTTTGTGGAGAAGCAGAGTAAATACCCCATTCGCTCATTTTTGTGGATGTTTTGGGGGGCAGCACACTGTAGGCTCGGGTCCTAGGTCACACGCAGGCAGGGAATAAAGAGAATGAAAGAGAGGAAAAAAAAGTCAAAATGAAGTCATGTACTATGTCCCAGAAGTCTTGGAGGGAGCTTTAATAAGAGAAATGCTTTAAATTCCTCCTGAGTGTTATTGTTCTCAGTTTAGACACTTGGCTAGATCTTTCAGCTGCATTCTTCCCTAACTGGCTGAGACTTATGCTTTCTTATGTGTTTGACAGGAATGATATACAACCTAGAGACAAGAGCCCCTGAAAAATGCCAGCCAAATGCCTTTCTTTTTATTTATTTGTGAATCGCTGTCGTCTTGCAGTGTGGGGAAAAGTCCTATAGCTTTCGAAGAGTCTCCTGTGTCTCTTGTTGAGTATGTGAGAATGATGTCATGAAAGCCCATTGAGTATTTAGGGGTTTAATGCTACCATTGGTCAGTTTATAGCTGGTTACGAAATGCACTGTTGACTGAAAGCAAGCATTGCTACTTCATTATTTTATTGCATTTATAGATGACTCCAACATGACCACATTTTGATGGCTACAGTTCTGTTGCAGACAGGAGTTTTAGTAAGTATTTGCTTCCTTCTAGGCCCATTCTGCCTCCACATCACTGTCAGTATATTTGCATCAGCCTCATTTGATATAGTAAATGGTCCATTATTGACTGATAGTCAGCACGGTGCTTTATTCAAATAATATAGACTCATAATATATAGCTGTTGTTGCAGTCTGGCTGTGTGTCTTTGTGAAGTCTGTGAATATATTTATATGTCAACGCAGCTGACGACATTATATAGCTTCATATTATTTATTATTATACACTGAGGACTTTATGTCACTGTTGTGGCAATAAGATTGTGTGTGTGTGTGTGTGTGTGTGTGTGTGTGAATGAGGGCTGACGTTATGGAGGCGTAAATGCCACTGTGTCCCATCAGTGGGAGCCAAAGCCTTTAGGAGCCAGTGCCTTAAAAAGTCACATGCTGAGGATTCCTGGGTGGTAATGAGATCCAGATCAACCAGAACAGGCTGTAGTCAGCTCTGTCCCTCTGGTTCTGATGATGAGGTGGAGTGAAAAAAAACCTGCACTACACATTTCAAACTAGTTCAATCTAGGATTGTAATTTCTGACAGAGATTGATGTAGAGGTGATCAAAACTGTCCTTGAGTGTAAGAGATACCCAATGACTTGTTGAGTCAAGTGAGAATGAGAGAAGGTGAATGAGGCAGCAGACAAGTTGGGTGCACAAGTCCCATTAGAAACACATGGCAGAAACTGAGAGGAGGTTTATCCTTGAGTAAGTAAAGTTTGTGCAACTCTGGAGATGACTCAAGGATACATTTTTATCAGTACTGTAATCTGAGGTTTCCTAAACCAACTGAAGGCCATTTGCGGTGGCCCGAGTCTGACCCATACTGTAGAGTTGGCATGACTCTGTATAATTGTGCTGGCAGCCCCCCCGCCTCACTGTAAGTTTCACAGCTAATGGCATTCCACAAGCCATTTGTCTCCCCATCTGTCATTGCTGGGCAGCTTCCCTCTCTGTGACTCTCCCCGTCTGCGATGCTGGGAGGCTTCCCAGGAAGACAGATCAGACGTCCCCAGGGCCTAAAGTAACCACCACACCCACAGGAGCCTTGGCTTCCTCTAACTCTGCCTGCCTGGGTCATCGAGGTCATCATGATGTCATTGCCCTAGCGCCATCTTTGCCCCACCCTCTGTTCCACCTCTATCTGTGAGAGTTGTCCCCCATCCTCTCTGTGTCTCTCTGTAATGAGGACATTATTCTTCATGAGGTTTAGATCAATAAAGTCAGATGATGGAAAGAAGGAGGGGGCCCACAGAGCTCCACGACTTCCAGATCTTCCACACACGAACTCATTCCTCCCAAATCTCCCATCCATTCCCCAGACATTTAATCTGACATCCATCGAGGAGCCAAAGCCTGCGCTTATTGCTTTTTATTAGCGCTGATCAAACGTGAACACTTGTTAATGACCAACAAAAACCAGAGATGCTATGACTTTTCCTCAGAAATAGGCAGCAAAAGAACAGATGCTTTGGAACAGCTCCACAACAGCTTCTTCTCGTGGTGATTCGATTGAGACGTCACATATCTTTGACAGCATTTGATTCATTGATGTTGACTTAATGTTATTCCTTCACAACTAGAATGATGGAATCTATTAGGCGGGCAGCAGTGTGGCTAATCATGGCTGAGCAGACCTAACCACTACGAGATATAAATCCCAGTTGGAAGCAGATGGTTATGACGTTTGTGTTGCATTTTTTAATTGGATACAAGCTAAGGTAAGCACTTTTTTATTGGGAATGTACCATGGCATGCCTTCCTTTGGAACTAGCCCAGGTGGTTAATATTCCATAGTGAATTGCAGATTATAGAGGAATGTGGGTCTGTTTTGAATGTGTGTTTGATGCGGGTCACATTGCCATCAACATCTTGGAGAAGGGCGTTAAGCTAAATTGTCAAACTACAAACAGATATGTAAAATGCATACTGAATACGTGAATAGAAACAATGAAAACTATGTTTTGAGTAAAGATTTGATGAAATAATCTCTTCATCAAAGCCTTCATGTTGCTGCTTCACATGAGCCTTGGGATAGTAGTGTTGAAGCAATATGATACGGACACACAGCTAAGACTGTTAATGATTGGGAAAATATTTCGTAGCTTGTACATTGGGTTTGTGTCTATGTCTGTATCAGCAGGAGGATGTTGATATTAGTCGCATGTGTCCTGACTGATTAGCCTTTGCTTCATTAGCAGGGACACATTTCTTACAGGGCATGTGATATGGACCGTGCCAGAATGGCAAATGCGACTCGTGCCAAGGAGACATTCTGTTTTGAAAGCAAATGACTTCCCTTTAAGCTGTTCGCTCCAATCAAGCATTGGCTCAAAGGCCAAGAGGAGATGGCTTTGCCTTAGAGACTCAAAAGACCTGAAACCCTCGATGGTGATTAAAGAGCTCTGTTTGCTCCTGGTTTTCTCTCGGCGGCACCGGTTTGTCCCGTGGCGGCATGTCAGAAAGTAAATTGCTGGAAAGGGTCCTGAGGAGGACTTGGCTTTGGTATTGGTTGTTTTCCTATAGAGTAGCCCCCAATGGAGTGGAAAGGAAGACTGTATCCTGGTCCCGGCCAGTGGATGGCATCAATCCCTCCTCCGTCCTGTCTCCCATGTGCTCTCAGGTTTTTTAGCTGGTTAAGGGGAGAAGCCCAACAGTGAGGTTGCCTCCCAGGCAGGTCCCTGGGGAAGCTGGTAAAGGGCTCTGAGCCCTGTGATTGATGGGCCAGACCCCTCAATCATCTTAGAAGAACAGCCCCTGGACTGGGTGGTCTCCACAGTGATTGTACAAAATTAGCAATTAAAGATTTCCTTACAGCTGAGGAACCCATCTGACTATAAACTCTCCCCGTTCTCAGCCTCCTGCCTCCTTCTCTCTTTACTTTCTCTCTCATTTTGCATAAGCTGTTCTTTCATTTGAATACCATTAGCAGGCCCCTGCATGGAGCAACTTTTACTTTCATGTTGAAAAGAGACTTAAGAAATTTATTCAGATTTAATTTAGGACAGCACTGCCAATCAAGACGCTCCAAGGAATTTGAATTACACTTTCAGGTCAGGGAATTTGAGCAAATATTATTGAACAGTTGCCAGTGGAATGCACAACACAAGTGAATGGAGACGGACAATAAATTAGTAAGGGGTGGCAACGTCTTTTGTTGAACAGGGCTAAATGGATAGGCAACAATTTTTTGTCTGTTCTCTCAGTGGATACAGACCCGTCTGGGTCTACAGTCTTTGTAACCAAGGGTGACACTAATGATGCGCAGCTTGCGCTCACTCTTGCAAGCCGCTGCCTGTGTAACTGTGTTTTCTACACAAATGACTGTAGAAACAAGCATGAGAATGGACACATCATTAAATCCTCTGAGTGTACCATAATTCTTTGCTTTTTGTAAAATAATGTAAATGAAATGGCCAAGTTGCCACAGATTTTTAATCCTGTAGGGTAGGATTCAGGCACAAGATTCAACTACAGTGATTTATCAAACTTTGCTCCAAAACTACAGCCAAGACTCTCTGTATAGTTATAATAAATGCATACTACAGAAGGCAATCAGTATTCAGGAGGTCTGTTGTCAAACTCTGCATGCTGACTTTCAGCATCTGCTTTTTAAACCGTTCTGCAAACAAATTGCCCCTAGAGAACAATAAAGATTTACCGAACTGAACTGATAACAAGCATTTTTACGTAGACACACATGAGGAAATGTTGAGTGTAGTCTGCCAAATTGGATCCTATGTGCAAATACTGTAAAGTTTTACAAACATATACTGTAAGTGTCAGGAATATATGGAAACATGTCAACTTTATATAGTGTTTAATGTCTGTGTGATACTTCTTACATAATTAGGTTTTAAAGCTGCTCAAGACTTTGGCAGCATCTCTTTGACTTTTCGCTCAAGTCTGACATGAGCTGTCTCTCAGATTCATGTTGAAGTTGTTCCCTACTGCAGAGGTCCTCACCTCCCTGCTAATAAGCTTTATTGAGACACCCGGACCTCCCCCACTGGGCTTCCCTTGGCATGTGCGCCCTGCTGTCACTCAGGCCAGACTTTCCCTGATCCCATCACTACAGGAGGGCATGCCCACTGCCCTACCACAACAGCTCATTACTCAGAAACTTTGAAAGGAGGATTAGGAGAGTGCGGAGGAAGATGAGGAGGTGGGCAGACAGGAACAGGGGCGTCACTTTGACACAGTTTCCCCCTTTTCCCGTTGCCCCCTTCATGCTGACCCACTTCTGCTTTGTCAACCCTCAGGTACATTGACCCTGCCTGGTCCACTGGGTCACAGCAGGACCAAAACATAACTCAGCTTCCAGGACCCTGTTCCCAGAAAGCCTCCATATGGCACACATTCCATTCACTCCCGGGAAAATGACACAAACTCATGACATATTGTTATTTTTACAAGATTGCTGTGTTGGTATCCTGTACAAATTGAAGGTTGACAAAGTCTTGAATTTCAAACCATACAGTACTGAATTTTTTCCAGTTACCAACTTCAAAAATTAAGCAAATAGCGGAGCAACACTGAAGATGCATTGTATGCGTTTGCTATTACTTCTAATCTGGTGGCGTAGGTGGCTGAAGAGGACAGATGGGTTATAGAGATGTGATCTTGTCTGGTTCTGCTTGCCCGCAGTCATAACGATGGTTTTCTGGAGCTTTGGTCACAAAAACAGTGCAATTGTTCTCCCTTTCCCAGAACGGTCTGCCAGGGGAAGAGATGTGTTTACTTTGCTGGCAAGTCTGTGACCGTAGTTTCATGCATGCGTCACCTCTGTTTTCAACCCCTCATCACTGTGGCAGCAAGTTCAAAGCAATGCTGTATTTTGGTAAAATATTGTGTTTTCTGGCCATGGTGAAAAAACAAAGATTGTCATCACTGTCATTTGTTCCTGTTTCAGGGGGTGTAAATCTTGGATAACATGGTTTCTTTCTATGTTTATTCTCACTGGGCCATGATGCAAGTAAAAATGAATGTTTCATATTTTGGAAAAGTAAAATTCCTATTCATGTTCACAAATTTGCAAAGCCCACTTGAGCTTAGACATAGCAAACTGTGTTACTCATATTCCATCAAGTATTTCTCTTGGCAGAAACAACATTTTTCCAGTGTGTTTATGTGCTAAAAGTGCAAAACAGCATCACGGCTATCATGATTATAAAACAATATAAAGCAAGGTTCAACCATCATTGCTTTAAGCTGCTGGATTTATGACTGTAATTTGAGTAGACTAACAGCGAGAAACAGTTCCATCATGCTAAAAAGCATGTCATTATTCTTAGAGCTTTCCTCACCCAAACACCCATTTTTCCTTCCAAAATCAGAAGTTGGATCATCTCCTTTCAACATGATATGAAGCAAAATTCTTCATCTCAGTTCATGTCATGGAAAGATCTGCTACTAATAATTACCCTGTCTCTGTTTGGAAACCTGTAGCACACTCGCACTTTCTCTCGCTGTCAAACACACAGAAACAGACACAGGCTTTCTCTTTGCCATGTGATAGTCACATTGACCTCTCTGTACATTTAATGGAGCATGCTGGGTCTTCACTGGGTGCCGAATGAGTAATGACATAATGTTTTCTGGCCTCTGTCGCTATGGGCGCTCTGGGGCATTAACAGACACACCGTGTTATTTACTGCAGCACTTCTGTGAACCTCTAATGTACACACCTGAAGTACACACCATTTGATTTTACTGCTTTGGCAAAACAAGCAAAAAAAAGTTTTGGGCCTATCACCTTCCTGCAAGCCATACATTAATTGTCATTCCTAGTGTTCACAGTTAAAGTATTAGTCTCTTGTTTAAGTAGATTTGATCGGTGTTTGATGATAAAGGTCAGTGCTGTCATGCAGGCTTCCTCAACATATTTATGATGTAAGCACTTCCTTCGTCTGTCCCAAGGGGCTGAGGAGAGTTATAGGTAATATGATTATAAATGACGTCGAGTGTTATCGTTACATTCTGCTGGATGGCAGTGCTGTCTTATAAATGTGGTTGATGGGGATCCGTTTCCATACACTCACTCTGGAGTCCCACGAGGCCCAGCTGTGGGTCCCCTCATTTTTCCTCTTGCCAAGATGCTCACATCTGTAAGTTATATGGTCCCCTCCTTAAGCTGCTCTCCTTTTCTCCCTTTGCGATGAATGCAATGCTTCGTGACAGAGAGGCACAGCACTGTAAGACCCTTTCACTCCTCTAAAGCTGTGCTTTCTCTTTCTGTTTGCAGCATATGCAGTGATTGCAAATGGACAAGTGGAATGCTCCAAAGGTTTTAAAAGGATGAATCTCACACACTGTCAAGGTAAGCTATAAAATATGTTGAAGAATGTGTATATAGTTTTGTTATCATGTGATTTAACCCACTGCATATTTTAATATGTAGCTTACACATAACAAAAACACAGCTTATATTAAATATAATAGTATATATGTGGTAAAAACATACTGCCCATATGTCTTCATGCTTACATGAACCCATGGGGACCACTATAATAGTATTCCTTGCTGTACGTCTGGCCCCTATGGAAACCAGGTCAAGACTACAATTAGCCTTAGTCAGGTCAGAGTTCAGCAGCCAATAAGCACCTGGGGCTGCTGTTTTAATTGGTCTTCGGGGTTCTGAGTAGAGACTGGTACGGCAGGCTGCGATTATGGTAAATGTGGCTCTCCGAGTATTTGGAAGGGAGCTTTAGTTACAGATCCATTTGCCAGCTCACCCAGGCATCTGTATGTAAAAACAAACTTAGGTTGTTACTGAACATTGCACTGTATTTTGCAGCATCCCAGAGGTGGCTAGTTGTCAGCTGGCTGGCAGTTCATGAAGCAGTAACAACCACCCACAGTGTCAGCTCTGCAGACAGACTTCCACTAGATAATTCAAAGTATTTATACTTGTTGCTGGTGTTAGTATACAGAACAGGAATTAATTGACATGAACAAATAATCCTCTGCAGAACGACACACTAAAGAAGCACTGCTTAATCTGTGAACGATGCAACTGATGCTGACACTTTTAATAACAAAATGTAGCTTTTCTGACAGTCTCCTTGAGCTGTGTCAATGACTTGATTAATGGTGTCATAATCCAAAGGGCAATGCTTACTGAAGCCTATGGAGTGCAACAACATAACGGTCCAATGGGCAGCTTTGACTACATCTATAACATCCACTGGTTCAGCAAGTTCAACATGTTGTCTGATCTGCACTGTTGGCCTATTGATGTTTTTCAGGTAATGATTGAGCTGGGAAACATATTTTCATAAAACAAAGACCTGTGGACAAGGACACAGTTATATCCCAATAGTGTATCACCTAGCCAACAACTGTGGAAATGTTTTCTATTTCTTTCTATTATTCATGCTTTTCTTTTGTGATTGTTTCAAGATGTTCCTCCCTTTCAGTTGTTAATTTCTGGAGTTCCAAAAGAGCAAAGCTGACAGTTACCCACAATATTTTCTGGAGCGCTTCAAAGTCTCTGTCCGTTCAGCTGCTGCTCCATTCCCAAAAATTATGTCTAATTTCAGGTCTCACAACAAGTTCCATGGAGGCAAAACCCTGCTTTTTCTGGGATTCTTTTATTATTGTCAGGGTGGTGTCCAGATTGCCAAACTGGGCCTCCTATTCTGAGCTGTTTGCAGTGTATTTTATTGGAACAGCAGAGCTTGTCTCTTTTTTTAATTTATTTGGCAACCACTGATTTACCATTCTTACTTTTTACCCTGACACTTTTGGTCAGTGACGTCCACATTACGATACGATAAGATGCCCCATCAGACCCATATGCTGCTTTCTGCCTTCAGAGATGATTCCTTATCTTCAGAAGCTGCTTCTTAGAAACGAGGTCAGCTGAATTGGCCACTTGTAACTGTACTTGTTAGATGAAAGGCACACAGAGATGCATGTGCAGTCTCTGTTGTGGGTGGTAAACTGGTGCCGGGAGCAGGTCATATTACTCACACACCACTTCAAAGAAGAGATGATAGAAGTCTTACATAACTCTTTTGACATTTTGGATCAACTTAATAAAAGCTACACACAATCCATTTTAAAACACTGACATTTGACATTTATCATATTTAATACTGCCTGGGTACAGCAGGAATTTGCCTGTGAAATCGTACTTTTCCCAGTAATAGCTGCTTTGACTGTATTTTGAGAATGTTCATTCCCTCTGTTCACAGTTTCTAAATGGATGCATTTTTGGCCCCATAAATTATGTCTGGTTTGAGACTTCCAAAGAAGTCATAAGGTACTCCCTTTAGCCTTAACAGCCAATGCATATTAAGAGAGTAATGCCTCCAATTTCCTTTACAGTGTCCATAAATAATTCTGCGGGTGTTTATATGAATCTTGCTTATTACAGAAGGAAACAGTGGTCAAGGTCAAGGTCAAGTAATGCAGAGTTTGGACACATTTTGGATGTGTTGCAGTCATCAGTATCATTAGACAATAAAAACAACTAGGATCAAAGATGGACACCACAAGGACTATTTGTCAATGAGAGCAGCCAAGCATGGATTCAAAATAGATGTTAAGATTATTGCTGGTCATGACAGGTTGTCATGGAAGTCAGTTTCAATCCCCATCAACCCACCAGCAGACTGTAACAATAGCACTAATCTGGGACTCAACCGAACCATGGATTAAAGACCCCATGTGATGAAGGCTGAGCCTAACGCTGACCTGAACTCTGACCAGATAGCATGCTGCTTAAACTAAACCCAAGTCTCCACAGTACCTGCGTACAGAATATTGTTGTTCCTGTCTTCTTAGAGTGTGAATATCAGCACAGGTGGGCATGACATCTGGGGTCTGCTTCGTTGTCTTCACAGTATATACCTCATCCTTACTCATCCAAACAGGTTGCTTTTGCTAACACAGACACAGGATTGTTTATATACTCTTAACATCAAGGCTGGAGGCTTTCTCATTATAAGGCAAGCTTTAGCTTCAGAACTAGCTCCTTCTGAGAGAGATAGAAAAGTGCAAAGAAAAATGGGCAACAAAGAGAGAAAATTAGAAACAACAAACAACAGAAAGAACGTCGAGGCATTCCTTGGATTTGCTTCAGTCCACAGAATTTATCAGCCTCAGTCCCTTATAAACTCACTTTTTCCAGCAGGAAGCAAAACAACAAAACAAGAGTAGATTAATTAGAACTGGGAAAATCTGTGGTAGCAGGCTGTCGGGTTACAGTCGTCAAAGTAATGGGAAAGGACCTCATGATGTACTCTTTGTTTAAAACGGTAGAGCAACAAACTTTGCCTAGTCCCAATTTGATCGCACGACTAAGCGCCTGAAATATGTCCCCCTATGCTCCTGGCTGGCACATTAACAGGCTAGCTTGCCTCCATTTGGCTTAGTGCTCAGAAACCGTTGAAGCTGTAAGCAAACTCCACTGGCCACTGGATCACAACACATGGTTCAGGCCAGACAGAGGGGAAAAACCTCTTTATGACTTTCACTCAGTGACGTAAGCTAAGGATGCTGTGACCTTATTGGACACTGTAAAGGAAAGATGCTTAGGAGGATACTAATCTAAAACATTCTTCTATTTCCTCTGCATCTGCTTGACTTTCCAGATTTCAAAGTCAATGTTCCCACAGCCCAGAGAGTTCATAATATCTTGCAGTAAGAAGGATACATGATTGAGTGCATTCTGGTTTACAGTGGTCAGATTTATTGTGTATGTTTTCCTCATGTCATCACTCCTCCTTGCTTTCATACAATTGTGAAACTTAAAAGTTTCCATATTTCATCACCTCCCAGCAGCTGGTGGTTTTGACTACATGATATATAGCAATCTAGAGCAATATTTTGTCACCTTTCAAGGTGTAAATGATTTCTAAAACCTTACAACATCTCTGCTGGGTTTGCAAGCATAAAAGCTCTGTATACTCCATTTGAAATGCAGTACACCAAATCTGATATCATACCAGGTTTGGTTGAGGGGTTCATTGGGAGTTCAAAATATATTATTGTCGGAGGAAAAACATCATATTTCCATAATTACAATGTACTAGATACTGCATGACTGATGTACCGCATATTTCACAGACATCAATGAGTGCCTGTTGCCTGGGATCTGTAAGAATGCTGAATGTCTCAACACCAAAGGAAGCTACAGGTGCACGTGTAAACCAGGCTTCATGTTAGACGCTGCCAGGATCCATTGCGTCTGTGAGTATTTTTGCCTTTTCTTTAAATCATAACGCATCATCCAAGGCTGTGGCCATCTTCTCATGTATTGCATTGGAAAATGGTGGATGTATCGACTTCTCTTCCCAGCGGACAAGGCTGTTTCTGACCAGAAGGCTTTCTGCTACCGATCGGTGTCGGCAGGCACATGCTCCCTGCCGCTTGCTCAACACATCACCAAGCAGATCTGCTGCTGCAGCCGAGTGGGCAAGGCCTGGGGCCCTGGGTGTGATCGCTGTCCATTTCCGGGATCAGGTACAACCACCAAAAGTTACCCTGTACCGCTGCTGCACGTGCCCCGATTCTCCTCAACTACTCATACACTGACTTATCTTCGTCCACCTTCAATTTCTAGTTTTACTGTAGTTGCTGAAAAACGATTTGCTGGGCTAAACGCTTTTGCAGATATAAAATGTCACATGTAATCTTATGCAAGGCCTAGCAATAGTAGTGAAAGCACAGACAAAGAATATTTACCACTCAGTCACCATTCTGCTCTTTGCCAGACTTGTAAAGCAGTTCAAAATAACCAAATGTGTTTGGAGTGGAAAAAGACCAGAAACATAACAGCTTTTCATATTTTTGAGGCTGCATAATAGTGGGAGTCAGTCTTGTGTTATCACTCCAATCCTCAGAGAGAAATCCCACTAACAGACCGGCAAAGCTTCACAGCAGAAATAAATAGCTTGGCCAAGTAAAACATGGGAAGTAGTTGTCATCTTTCTTTCTTTTTTCATACCGATCTAATCTTCAAAGTCTCTGAGAGAAACAGGCTGGTTTTATGGAGTGTCTGTACTGGCCAGTGATTCATGGGGATTGTCATAGATCAGATATCACAGACAGAGACCTCCATGGTGCTGCTCAGCCAGGACTGGCGCAGTACACAGACACACAACCTCTGATTATTTCGGATGCTGGCTCTGTATGGCCTGACAAGCTGTTAGAGCCATATTCTGAACAAAGCAGCCAGGCCCATTACTTGTGACTTGGTAACAGGAGCATGTTGACTTTCATTCCATATTTACTCCACTTCCTCTGATGTGGCTCCTGATCATATATAGCCCACTTTCCCTCCACTTTAAATTCATCATTCAGTAGCCTATCACATCCACATTTCCTGCATTTACAAATGCATTTACAGCGACCACATATCTGTCATTACTCGTATCTCTATTCCAGACTCTTTTGGCGTAGAGTTGCTGGTTTCAGGTCAGGTAGGGGACACAGTGCTTCTCACTTGTAATGGATTCACCATCGTTGAGGTTTGTTGGACTCCGACACAAAGAGGTGCAGTCTCCCTCCTATTATCTAGCCAGCCAATCCTCCATTAGCCTCTCACTCGCAAGCCTCTACACCAAAGAGTTCAAAGGTCACAGTATTACATGATCCTCTACTTCCCCACTGGCATGGCTGTGTCTGTTGTACAGATCCCCCAATCTTTCCAAATCCACTTGCTGGTTACCCTCTGTCACTGGCCTGCCAGCTAGCTAATTCTGCAGCAATAGCCGGAACCCCCCCCCCCCACCTTTCACAGCACACAGTTAAGCACAGCATGCTCAAAGTAACAGTATTACACGGATGGCTTATGGCATTTCTATGAGCATCAGACAGAAATATGAGCCACAATTACACTCTGGCAGTGTTTTATGATAGCTTTAAGAACTCGAGACCAGGATACAGAGGTGATGTTTTCTTTTTTTAACAGCAGTTTAATGATTTTGAAAAGCAGTGTAGAAATATAGCAGAACAAACACACAAACGACAAATGCACTTGAAAAACAACAACAAAAAACCACGTTGGCGATAACAAAAGAGAGGAAACGTTACACATAATTTATCACATAAGTTACGAGGTATTGACAGATAACTCAGTTACCCTATTAGACCATTAACCATGCACTCTAATCTTTGGATCAGACTAACGACAGGTTGCCAGACTTTCTCTATGTTTGACATAGTGAATCTAATTTTCTCTAGATGTAATACATTTCCACGGTGATGTTTTCTTTGGCTCAGTGTTTGCTGCTATGTGTTGCCTACCCTGCAGACCATTTCAAGGAGATCTGCCCAGCTGGTCATGGATATACCTACTCGCGCTCTGATGTGCAGATTTCTCTCAGACAGCTGGGGGAAGATGATCTGCAGAGCACAGGATTGTCATGGGAGGAGCAGAGCCCCACTTACCCTCAGCCTCCATCCTCCCAGCCCTCCCTGCCGCTGCCTAGCGGGCCACAACGCCCCAGCTTCCCAGAGACACCACAAGTACCCCAATATCCTGAGTACCCCGAGACGCCACAAGCACCCTGGAACCCTCAGACTCCACAGCAACCTATCCAACCCTCTCAACCAGACAGAGAGACACCGAAACAGCCGGAAGGTGAGAATTAAATGTTTGGTACAGAGCTAAGTTTACCTTAACGTTGGTGAATGTTTACTCTAAATGGTAAAGAGATGAATAGGTGCTGCTGCTGAATGTTCTGTGCATATTACACACATGGAGTTATCCAAACATGGTATTCACTTAACCACTTGCATATTTTTACCACAAACAATGGCATAAACTATGCAGGGCAGCTGAGTGGTACACAATGTCTCTTCTTTCCATTTTCTTTCTTTTCTAATCCATTTGCATTTCTACAGGATGCAAATGGATTATCTTTTTTGTGAGAAACCAAACATCAACAGGATGTTTTCATCTCCATAAATAAATGCTTGATCCAACATCGAACATATTCTGTAGCAGTACTCATGTCCCCCATCCATCAAAAGTGAAACCCCTCTGAGCATCACAGCAGTGCACATACAGGATTACACATTGGCCATACATCAACATTTTCTGTAAATGTATCTTCCTGTTTTAATGCTTGTGAGATACTTTATTGGCAAAGCCACGACATCTTGATTTATATGAGGAGACGATTCTGTAAATATTTGGGGATTTTTGTCTTCATTATCAGAGATATCTATTTCCTTGTCTCTCTTTGCATTTTTCTTTAGCCAGTTTTTGCTACTTCTCTGATACAACTTTCTTTGTCTGGCTTAGAGGATAAATGTGCCTTAAGCTTTGTTTTATTAGAAATAAACCTTTGAAGCTGCAAGTCCAGTGCCTAAGGAGAACATGGGTAGTTGTGTATGCTATGCATAGTCAGTAATTGTACTTGTTAATGCGAACAGAATGGCAATGTTTGCTACTGATAAACTTTTCCTCTTCTTTCTGTTTCATGGCAGATGTGGAAATTCTGAGCCCGGTAAGTTCTGCCTCCCTGTCAACCTCTTGGCACATGCTTTTGAAATGTTTATCTTAGAACGATATGCTCTAGCTATCTCAGCTGGAGGGTTTGTTATGATTATATAACTTATTCAGAGCACATTTCGGTAGATATACTCACCTAATTAGCACTGACTATGACGGCAAAAGCAGTCACACTGCGTGAACATGAATATGGTGATGAAATGTAACCAAAGTAATATTTTGCTTGTTTTCTAGCCAGCTGTTGTGACTGACTCACCACTGAAAAATCCAGGTATTTTCCTCTTGGCTTTTTTCATGCAGATCGGACAACACTACTTGTTCACCCTCATCAAGTGCCTCGACGCTGCTGTTTAATGCCTTTTGTGGTTTGATTTAGCATCTCTGAGCTCGAGGACCAATAGTAGTTTCAGTCGGGCATAGACATGTAAACCATTTTCTATAAATTGCTCACTCCTGCGGCAGTCTCAATCCTCGTCTGCTCTGCCCTCACGCCAGTGAAAACATTGACATTAAAGTCTGACGGTTGACTACATTCAATGAGTCTACTTATTTTGGTCATTGTACTGTTTTTAGCCTGTATAAAATAGTAGATCATTTTTAAATAGCTGCCCAGTGAGTGACAGCTGAGGCAGCAGTGGTTGGAAAAACAAGCAGTGTCTCATTTAGGTTGTAGAGAATGAGAACTTACTATGTGTCACAGTGTTAGTGGTTGACTGTATTTGCACTCACTCAGTCTCGTTCCCCTCTTCACAGAGACTTCTCCAGACTCCTCCATCATCAACCTGAGGCCCGATTCAAAGGACACAAGCTACACAGACTCAGCCAGAGGTAAAACACACGTTAGGCTCTCTTGAAACACTGGATGATCTAAAATCACCAGTGCCTAATTGACAGGTGGGTATGGAGCACAAGACCATGCACGACCGTGCACAAGAGCTGCATGGAGCTCAACTCTTCATTCTTTATGCTCTCAATCAACTGCTGGCAGACAGCAGCACATCAAGACATTTTTTAAGGATTACTTAAGACTTAAGCCAAAGAGAACTTGTATTAGAGAACTTTTATATGACCTTTTTTCTTAGAGCCAATTTGGCTTGAAGATGCCGTGCTGCACACAGGGCGAGAGGGCGAGGAACCAAGAAGGAGTTTGCCTCTTGGAAAGGGAAGCTGAGCGTACAGAGGCCAGACTTTTAAAAAATGGAGGACGAGTAGAAGGGAGGGTTAAAGTGGGTTTGGGTGACAGAGAGAATGAGAGAAAGAGTGATACAGGAGATACAGGAAGTGAGGAGAATTTACAGTAATCCTATAGAGAAATCAACCAGACACAGGGGCCCACTTCAATGTCTGTTTTACCACAGTCCTTTTGGATGAAAAAAGACAAGAACAACACTCATGTCAGGCTCTACTGTGCATGACCTGTTTCTTGCCGACCCCTTTGTAAGAGCTCCATACCACCTGTTAGAACACTACAGTGCTGTAAAACCTGTGCTCTCTTCCAAGACCCCACCTATAAAACAGCAAGATGGGTTCCCATGGAGAACAACATGTGTTAGTGGAATGCAGGTTTTTATTTTTTACAGTGTCTGTAATGTTATGTAACCCTAGGTCAAAAAATATTCTTGTCTGCTTTCTGAGTAATGACTGTGCACATCTCTGTGGCTTTTCATAGGTATTGACAAGTGTGCCACCACCCCCACCGTATGTGGCCGTGGGAAATGTATTCCTGTGCAGACTGGCTACACCTGCCACTGTGAGCCAGGATTCAAACTCAGTGCACTGCAGACCAACTGCATTGGTGAGCACCGATGCGAGAGAGAGGAAGATAGAGTAAGACAGGGGGTAACGGTGGGACACCCATAGAGAAGGAGGGGCACACAAACACACACATGCTGACACCCGAGGCCCCAGTGGCTCTGTCTATCATCATCTCTGTGCAAGCAAGTCTTCAACACCAACACCAAACATTACACGGCACAGAAGCCTTGAGAAATGAAGCGAGCCAAAATGAAAGGGATGCCTTTGTTTATGTTGACCTGTTTCGTGATGCCTGACAACAGCACACAGGCCATCCAAAGAGCTGCCACGGAGCTGTGATCCCTTACCTCCTGTTGAAGGCCTTGGCCGCAGCCTCTGCTCTGCCTTCACTGAGGAATGCCTGTGCAGTAGAGAAGCTCCAAAGTCAGGGCTTGGAAAGTGAACAGTCTTGTGAAATGGAACTGCAATGTAATGTTGCATTTGTCTCCCATTGCAGATGTGAATGAGTGTGACGAGGACCCGTGTGAAGGGAAGGGCCGCTGTATAAACAACTATGGCTCCTACACCTGTCAGTGCCACAGCGGCTACAGCCAGGTGATCACCCAGAACAGGAAGTTCTGTCAAGGTGAGACACAGCCCAAATGACAGCGGGAGACATAATGTTTCCAATGGACGAAAGCCGGCAACGGCTGCTGTTAGCTTTCTGACTGTTCTTATCTGTCAGCGCTGTTCGTTTAAAAAGCATCCTGCCCTAATTAATGCTGTGGAACACAATAGTCACTTTCTTTTCCGTTCTCCTTGGTTTTCATTTAAACTGGCAGACATTAATGAGTGCAGCATGCCCAGCAAGTGCCAGAATGGCAAATGCGTCAACACAGAAGGATCTTACACCTGTGAATGCCACGGTGGCTACGCCAAGTCTTGGAGAGGCCTATGCGAAGGTGACATGCATGCACCTACACACACATAATCAAGTTAACATAACAGAACAATCCTGGACAGATCTATTTGTTTGCTACCATGAGTTAATGTGTAGCCCAGGTAACAAAACAGGTTTCCTTCAGTCAAAGCCAGGAGGAAAACTATACTTATTTCGTGACAGCGGGATTGTCTGTTTGTATATATTAGCATTTGTGACCGTACACCCTCTTGCATGCATGTGCACATTCTTTTAGTAACAAATAATTCAAATGATTATTTTCATGTCCCATCAGATGTAGATGAGTGCAGAGATCCTAGGTCCTGTCCCAACGGTGTCTGCGTCAACACTCTCGGATCCTTCCAGTGCCAGGGTTGCGGCCCGGGGTTCAGGCCTGTCGATGAAAGATGTGTGGGTAAGGCAACCCCACACCCCATCATAGCAGCAGCACCACCTCTACCCCAGCTCCTAAGGGTGTTTCCGACCATTGTATAGAAATAAGCTGGGTTTCCCCTCTTACACTGTAAAAGCTTTCTGCATTAGGTAACATTTACGTAGACAAAGCTGCTGCTCCCTGTTGGCATCACCAAAAATAACCAAGTTGGTTTGGGAACAAGCTGTACCGTTAATGACCTCTTGACAGCTTATGATGCAGTACGGTTCACCAAATAACACAAGCTGAATGTCTTTCACTGAGTTGGGGCTTATTGCTTAAAGGGACACGCTTACTGCTGATGTGCATGGAAATTATCAAATAAATTGTATTTTATGCTTCCAAATACGTTATTTTGGATGTTTTATGTCCACTACTGAGCCCCCACACG
Source organism: Nannoperca obscura (assembly GCA_036024295.1). Taxonomy (NCBI): domain Eukaryota; kingdom Metazoa; phylum Chordata; class Actinopteri; order Centrarchiformes; family Percichthyidae; genus Nannoperca; species Nannoperca obscura. Next base: position 21,342 of record JAVQJL010099897.1, on the reverse strand, counting down.
ACAGCCCCAAACCACAGTGATGATGGCTATATTGCGTGGACCGTGCACAACCCTCCGCCCTCTCTCTCCATTCAGCGTTTCCACATATGATATATCAACTCACTCCACCCAGCAGCCTCTGCATATCCCCAATATTGTTTAAACACAGTCACCGTGTTATTGCTGATCTTTCGATATCACTGGCCCCCGTAAAAAGATTGTTTATAATACTTCAATTTGGGAGACTCCAAATATTTTCTCTTGGCCACAGCCTTGAACAAACAGCATATTATTGTTGGAGAGCTCTGGCCACTGTACTGTCGGGCCCAGCGGAGGCTTTATTACCACTGCTGGGCTAGGTGAGAGGGCCAAGCGTTCACAGGAGATGTATGAGAAGGTCTAAGGGTCAGTTCCCCACTGCAAAGAGGTCCCGACATGCAAACAAATTCTCTCACTCACCCGTAGCGCTGTCTGTGGACCACTGTAAAACTCTTACAGTGGATTATTAGATTTGAATACACAAATTGCTGACAAACTGCATTTGGTGTGTGTTGTGTTTAAGCTAACTCGCTAGCAGATGCCAACCAGAAAGTGCCCCTGTTACATAAGAGCCTGACTGGTGTTACTTACCACATCCCCTCTCTATGACCTTGCACCCCTCTAATTTGTTTGGAAACCTAAGCTCCTGGAGTGAGTATTCCAGAAATGTGAAAAGCTAAAAGACCGAATGAGGATGGAAAATATGGAAATTTACTTTAGTAGTAATTTGGAGTTCTTTATAGTTGATTTCTCAGTGAGTCTGACGTTAGATGCCCTTGATTAAAGTCTGATGATATCCAAATTAGCTACTTTCCATTTGTGAGTCCACTAATGTTATTCATTATGTGTAAATCTGTGATGTATAAATAGTAACTGAGAAGAACCCTACAAATGAGGGATAACACTGGAGGTAAATATTTTTACTCTGAACATCCTCCCAGGCACCACTACCACAGTATACATCTGGTGCTGTGGGAGTCATATTAAACAGGTAACGTGAGCGCAGGGTTTCCAGTATTTGCTTCAGTCAATTGACTGTACCACAGTAGTTTGGGCCCAATTGGCCGAATCGTGGATAAGCCTAATTGCTGGTATGATAGAGAAAACTGCTCCATTCCCTTGTCAGGGCTTATCGTGGAGGCCTGAGAAATGCCGGATGATAGCAGAAACAAAGCAATGGGCCACACTGACAGACGTCTGGCATTGCCCACGGCTAGGCGAACAGGCTCTCGCAGAGTTTTCACCGCGTGAGCTCACTGTTTCAGGGTCTCTATCACCTCTCAGTAGCGTCCTCTCTCCACCTCCTTTGCAGACACTTTTCTTTCCTCTCCCCATTTCCCTTCCCTCTTTATACGTCTCTTTCTGACTCTTACACTCACATAATAAGACTTCACTTCAGATTTTCTCTTTCATTCTTTCACCTAACCTGAAAAGTTGCCATTGTTAACACTTGATAAATTCCACTATAAAACATTATTTCTGCGTGAGGTTTTCCACAAGCATAATTCCTGGGTAAACTGTTCTGACTCATGAAGTGGAAAAGACAGCTACTGCTGCAAATAGTAAAAGGCCTTCATGAATGAGATTTGGGTCTGTGCACTGATGTACTTCAATGACTGCTGTTTAACACCCTAATTATACTGTAACTGTTTCCCCTTTACTGCTGTACTATGCCGATACAACCGTTATTTTGTAGACACATCTTTGTATTTTCTGTCTCTTATTGTTGTTTTGCTGCTGCAATGGCCCCATTTCACCTTGCATCTTATGTATTATTATAGTATGTTATGTAAGAGGGTCGGTACACCCAAAATACAAAACTAACACATTTTCTTTTTTACGTCTAATGGTATCTACCCTTGCAGATTGTTCTGGTTTTATGGCCTAGGTTTTGAGATTTCTTTCTTTGGGTTTTAATGCATTCACCCTTAGATGATGGAGAGAAATAGAATTTTGTTTGTGGCTTTTACGGCATAAAACAATTACACTTAGAAAATTCAAAGAGTGAGTGAGACTTTTGATTTGGCTAAACTGACTCTGTAATCACAGAGTCCCCTTCTCACATATGTTGTGCCCTGCCCCGACGCCTTCTGTCCTCAGATGTAAACGAGTGCCTGAACCAAACAGTGTGCGGCCGTGGTAGGTGCGTCAACACAGAGGGCTCCTATAGGTGCAACTGTTTCCAAGGATACAAAGTCTCACCGGACAATGTTTGCCAAGGTAACTGTCAGTCAGAAGGTCAGTCAGACATTATGAACATCCCATGTCAGCTCTGTGAATTGTTCTCCACAGTGCTTCTACAGAAGCCTCGCGGCACGACTGAATGTTTATGAAAAGGCTACAAAGAGTTTGTGGTTGTCTTTGTTTTCTGAGGCCTGTTTTCTTTCTCTGTGTCTTTCCTCCAGATGTGGATGAGTGTGTGCTCCCGGGAGCCTGTCTCCATGGCCGCTGTGTCAATCTGGACGGCACCCACAAATGCACCTGTAACCATGGTTACCAAGTCACCTCAAACAGCAAATCCTGTGAAGGTCTGTAAAGGATTATCTAGAGCTGTTGGGTGTAACTCATCACTGCATACTTCTCAGCTGGTGGAGCTCCCTCGACAGCAGAATAATGTCTGCAAATTATTTCTTTTTGTTAGATGTCAACGAGTGTGCAACTGGTAATGTGTGCCCCACGGGAATTTGCATCAACACCGTAGGTTCCTTCAATTGCCAGAACTGCAGGCCTGGGTTTGGGCCATCTGCTGATGGACTGACATGTGAAGGTGTGAAATCGGCTGTCTAATGATTTACACTAAATTGAGAAACACTTGTAGATAGTTATGATTTGATGAATTAGGTGTTTTTGTTCCCAGATGTGGATGAGTGTGCCCAGGGTGACTTGTGTCTTGGTGGTGTGTGTGCCAACACGGAAGGGTCCTACACCTGCACCAGATGTAAGGCTGGCTACAGCGTGTCCCCAGACCGGCGGAGGTGTGAAGGTAAATTCAATCTCCAGCTGTGCTCCTCATCAGTAAAAACCATTAGTACTGTTACTACTGTTAAAGACTTACTAAACACATCTGGGCAATTTGTCAACTCACCATTAAAACTCCTGTGCAACTGAATTCCCTCCACATATAACTCAGTATTTATAGTGATGTCCCTGCATGTCGGTGCTGGTGTGTTTCTTCCAGATATTGACGAGTGCCAGTCCGTGTCTACCTGTGCCAACGGCATCTGTCTAAACTCGGAAGGCTCTTACACCTGTGAGAACTGCCCTACAGGTTACAGAGTATCATATGACGGGGAGCTCTGTGAAGGTTGGTTTACTCAACATCACTCATCTAAATGAACTCCTGCATAACACCATATGTAGAGTGAATTCAGCCTGTTACTGGTTCTTGTCTTTCATGATGAATTTCAATCTCTTTTCTTGGCTGTAGAGACGGCCCTGTCCTTGAGTGAATGTCTAACAGTCTGTGTTGTTTCCAGATATTGATGAGTGTGTGCTGCCCACTACGTGCCCCCGGGGAACATGTACAAACACAGAGGGTTCCTTCACATGCATCATCTGTCAGCCTGGTTTCAGAATCTCTGAGGATGGACAACACTGTGATGGTGAGGCTTTTGGCTTTGTTGTGCAGGAATGTTCTTTGTTGTGTTTGTATACTTGAGCACAGGTGTGTGTAGCTTTCTCTTCTATTCAAACATGCCAGGCCTTGCCTTAATACCCGACAAAGTTGCGGTTAAGGGTGAATGTGCCAGCTGGTTCAGGTTGGATGTAAACAGCATCAGGTGTGACAGCATTGACCCCAAAGCCCCATCATCTGAGCTCAAAAGCCCAAAATACTTGTCTGTACTCTCTTCTAGACATCACATCATAGCTGGATTCTTGACCCCTCTGCCTCTGGCACCACTCATCTGATCCTTGCTCAACACAATGAGGCACCAGCCCTCAAATAGAACAAAATGATGTCAGGCAAATGTCCTGCAGATAGCTCAGCTAAAAAGATAGAGGTGTCGACATTTGTAATTCTTAGTTCCAGATTATCGGTCAAACTGATTACAACTGGCAGGCTTTATTTATTTGAAGCCAGAGATGGTAATCTGTGCTATGATGTGTCCATGTTTTTGTGTCCAGATGTGGATGAGTGCTTGGTGGCTAATGTGTGCCCGGACCAGCTGTGCTTGAACACTCCAGGAACCTACACCTGCAGGAGCTGTGGAGCTGGCCTGCAGCTGTCCGAGGATGGTTACAGCTGCAAGGGTAAAACTACCTGTGTTTACCTACCTGCTTAGAACATTTTGAGCTGTCATTATGGTAAACACTGGGCCAGAGTTACAGTACCACAGTAAAAAAGGAATGCATTAGACCCAGAGCATGATTACAGACAATCTTTACAACGCTCAGTAATTTGTCATGACATGATTTATGAGATCAATGCTGTGAAACGGCTGCTTTGACGAATCCAGGGAGTTTAGATCTGTCATGACTTCATGGGAAGCAGAAAAGGAATGATTATTTAAATGGATTCAAACATGGCCTCAGTTAGTCATATATACTGTGGTGTGTTTTTGAATGAAAGTGTGGGTCTAGCACAAGAGGAAGATCCCCCACTGATATGTGTCTTTACGCTGGGAAAAGGTTTTACAAAACAAGCCAGAGTCCAAGTCGGCCTCTGATAGGATTTTAATGGATGTCTCTGCTGCCATGGAAAATATTAAGGGCTTAATTTGAAATGAAGTCAACCACTCCCCTGCCTTCCACGTACTGCAGAGAGCTCGCCCTGTTGAACTCACTCTGTTCACCCAAAGGCAAAACGGAGCTGTCTCAATCACTTGACAATGGACCACACTATCTTCTCTGCAAGAAATCCAATCTGTACCGGCTCGAGGAATTTCCAATGATCACATAACAGCGAGCCAGTGACTGTTTGTAGATACAGTAATTATACGCCACCTGTAATAGCTTGCTGTTTTGGATTCGATGACCGTCCTGCATACTTATCTTTCCACCCTTTTTAATAAAACACTGTCAGTGCGGTCTAATAAAGAGGGCTTTGCTTACTGTATGTTAGGCTAAGTCACATTCTGCCATTAATCATTTTTAAACAGATAAGATAGTGAACGGTCAAAAACTTTTTAGAGGTCCCTTTGCTTAAGATGACAACCTATAGCTAACCCTTTCTTCTTCTTCTGCCTCTTAGATATTGATGAGTGCCAGACCCCAGGTGTGTGCCCCATGGGCGTTTGCACCAACACAGAGGGCTCCTTCTCCTGCATGACCTGTGACCCAGGCTTCACAGTGGCACCCAACGGGCTCTCATGTGAAGGTACAGTACAGTGGGTGGGTCACTGGTGGTCACTAAAATGTATGATTTCTGTGCAATTATTTTCACAGTCATCCATTCCAGCAAAGTGACCTACTATAATAAGAATATGTCATTACTTTCTGATGTAGATGATGCATGAATTTTCTGACATGCTCACTGTGGTCTGGAAGCTCTTCATCCAAATGACAAAACATGGGCAAATTTGAAGTGATTTACAGCTGGTGTGAATGTGTCATACTGATGACGTCTGTGTGTGTGTGTGTGTGTGTGTGTGTGTGTGTGTGTGTGTGTGTCAATGCAGATGTGAATGAATGTGAGGACAACAGCCTGTGTCTGGGAGGCCATTGCACCAACAGCATTGGTTTCTATAGCTGCTCCTGCCCCTCTGGTTTGGAGCTTGTGGATGGGACGTCCTGCAAAGGTATACCACACACACACACACACACACACACACACACACAGACACATCTAACACAAAATATACCATTTCTCGTGTCTTACCTCATGTTGGCATCTTTACACAGCTGTGTGTGTATATGTGTGCTTGTGTGTGACAGATATCAATGAGTGTTTAACCATTGTGGGGATCTGCGGGGAAGGAGACTGTCTGAACACTGAGGGCTCCTATACATGCATCTGTCCTGACGGATATACCAGCATCGATAGAAGGACTGGCTGCCAAGGTACAGTAATAGACTGCCGCAAGAGCACTTATAGTCATGGCAAATTCTTTTTCAGAGGATTTTATAGGTTTTGTGTAATTGGGTAAGGCAGAGTCAAAATCTGAGAAGGTTGGTAATTGTGTAATAATGGTTTTAGTCCATATTGCTCAAGTAATTTTACAGTACGCTTGTTGGCTTGCACAAGTTTCTTCATTCAGTGCGGGCAGAGAGTATCCACACCATACTGTCCCGGGTGTTAAGACCAGGCCTGGGACTCGTGGCATGGGTGCTCAGGCCAGCCTGTCTGTGTAATGGGCCATGGCCTCATCAACTGTCTCAGCTCACTCGCTCTCCGCTTGGACATCAGTCTGATATTATTCCAGTCGCACCCAGTGACCTACTGGTCATAGCGATGGGAAAGAAATGTAGCCTGATCATCAACTAAGAAAGGCTTTTCTTTTCAACAAACTGGAGCATTTGCTGTTAAAATACATGAAATAACTTTGGCTAGGATGTCAGAATTGGATCAGTGTTATTTCTGGTGTGTCTTGCAAGTGCAGTAAGAGGTGAAGTTAAGTAAACAGCAGATTGTCTGGCAGTGAAATATCCTGTCGTGATGTGAAGCAGGTAGGTTTGGAGCTTTGGGTCCAGGCCCCTGAAAAACCCTGGGATGGTCCTCTAATGGGCAAGTTTGACTAATAGTAGAGGACCATGGTCAGTCCTTGAACAGAGGCATTCTTCCACTGAGGCTTTGGCCTTGGAGCGCCTTAGATATCGTCCAGACTCAAACGCAAACTGCCCAGCCTGCATCAGGTACTTTGGCTGCCCGCCACAACAAACACTGTACTCTAATTATCCTATAAATCAGCAGTTGTCGTATATTTTCTTGCCGCCTGCCATTGTGTGTACAGTGCTGACTCAATGAAAGCCAGACCCCTCTGACATGAGCCTGCAGGGGGAGGTGAAGGGAGGATGAGGGTATGTGAGTTTATGGGAATGAAAGATGGGTTCCGTCAGGTGAGGCCAAAATGATGCTTGGCCTTGACCAGACCAGTCTTTCGGCAAAAACAGACACATAGTGTATGTAATAAAGGACGGACAGCAGACTGGAACACATCTAAATTTAATCCAAATTAACAGGTTGTGCCATAGCTTTGCGGTTCCTTTCAATACAGGCTTTGAAGTCCTTGAATTAACTCCACAGCTATCCAGTCACAGCATATTTATGTGTTTACTTATAGTCTGGGTTATTGTTTTTTTTTGTCTCCATATCTTTGCAAATGGGTGTTTACCTTGTCGTCTCCGAAAGATTCACCAGATTTTCAAAGGTTGGAAAAGGAAGACAGGCTTTTCCCCAGCGATGAATTTCCCCCTGATTTCTTGCCTTTCCCCCCACCTTTTACCAAGTACCTTACAAGTTATGTTGTAATGCTGCAATTATCCACCAATCTACAGCTAATCAAGCATGTTGCATTCATTATTATTTTTTATGAGTCAAAGGGAAATGTTCTCAGCCTGAAAAGCTGAGGTAGATGTTTTTTTTCCTCCCTTGTTTCCTGTTTGCCAGTTTACTGTTAAGTGCTCCAAATAGCCAATGCATCTTGTGCTCAGACAAGCGCTTGATTACACATTTTTTTTGTGATACTTATGAAAAGGAGTGGTGTTCCCTGTGGACTTAATGAAGACAGAGGATATATGGGGATATTTAGTGATAATCAATATGTAACAAATCTTGACCCACCCTTTCTCCAATTATCTCTCTTAATTTGTCTTTCCTTTCCCCTTGACTTAGACGTGGACGAATGCCGTAAAGACAACGTCTGCATCCGGGGCCAGTGTCTCAACACTGATGGCTCTTTTTTGTGCTTGTGTGAGGCTGGCTTTAAGTTCAACGATGACACGGCTGACTGTGAAGGTAAGACTCCCTTGTGATATCCTGTTGTGTACCTCTTAGTGATTATTGACCCTAAACTTTGCCCTGAGGTTTCTACTCTCCGAGTAAACCAACATGTCAGTGTTAGCTGTTTGATTGTCATGCTACATGATGCTTAAGCGTACCCAGTGTTGCACAGTTGGCTATGATTGATTATCTATTACCAGTGGAGAATGGGCAGTGTCCAAGCCTGGCTTAGAGACTTTTCCTCCATGGTATCAGGACTGATGGGTGCCTGGATTACATATCTGGAGTCTTGAACTTTCCCTGTGGGAAGTATGAATGACCCCATTGTGAGCAGGAGGTGTTTCTCCCTCTGGAACGTCTCCCTTTAGCTCCTTCACAAGGTCTTTGGTTGCTGTGATAATATTGTTCTTGGCCATTCCTGTTGCCTGCTGCGTATACTGAGGACAGCTACACCGCAGGCCTCCTGGCCAACTCCTGCTGCACAGCCATTACACTGGAAGCAGAGGAGCAGTGGCGGGAATATGAGTGTGCAGGGATGCGTGCATCCATGTTAGTGTCCGATTGCACATGTGGTTGCGTTTGTCAGTTATTAACCAATATCTCTCTCTCTCTCTCTCTCTCTCTCTCTCTCTCTCTTTCTTTCTCTGTCTGTCTGTCTCTATTCACACTGTGCAGACCAGAATGAGTGCAAGGAGTTTGGGAGCTCAGTGTGTGGTACCTGGCGCTGCGAGAACACCATCGGCTCCTATCGGTGCTTCATGGGCTGCCAGCCTGGCCTCGAGGGAGAAGACACCACAGACTGCGGTGAGTAGACAAACCGTGTATAGTTAAAAGACTAACCCAAACAATTATGTTAGGAAAAAACAGGCAGATTGTAGACTAGCTGTAGGCTGAAGCATTGTATGGACCCACCTATTTTTGTACCATACAAGTACCATAATGCAATCCATTTATCATTTGGGATGTAGCTAGACTCTTCAGGACTCTCCCTCTGTGCATAGATAATGATATCTGTTTGGCATGCAGACACAAAGAGGCTGATGTGAATCAAAAGCTATCAGGTACTCGAGGTCGTCCTGCTCAAGAGACAATGGGGCAGATGAAGAGAAGTGGCCCCTGAAATTGGGGCAAGAGGAGTGCACTGTCATTGGAGGCGGTGTGTGTGGCCAGCAGCTGATAATGGTCTCCTCTTCAGGACAATGGAGATAATGGAGTGCCTCTGGCAGAGACACAAGGTGGAACCTGATCACTGCTGTTCTTCTTTTGAGAGGGGATGGGTCTGTCAGGCCCTTACTTCTTTTTATCCCCCCTATGGAGGAGCCCGGTCACCTGGGTTGACTGGCTAGGTTTGTACTCATGCTACATCTGGGCCCACAGCTGGCCAACAACAATGGACACATGTCCATGGCCTCCAGAATACATGAAGCCTTCTGTGTTTACTGGCAGGATTAGACACCTGGGGCTTGAGATATCAATGTGGCTTGTTGCACAACAATTTGAGTTTATCACTCAATTTGTAGCACTGTGTTGCTTGTCTTTGTTGCTCTCATAGCACCATAAAACAACAAGTCTGGTTTATGAGACAAAAACAAAAGGCCAATATTTTCCTCATATTAAGACAGACTCCAAACAGTCATCGAAGAGTGACAGGCGAAGAGGGGAAAGCAGTCTGAGAGCATCAGAATGGAATGATGTTTTGGACTCCAGATGGAAATTGTGGGTGTTTGCGGGTGATTGTGTGTGTATGTGAGTGCGAGTGAGTGTGTGTATGCGCATGTGGTAAAATGTGGGGTTTTGCATCCTCGCTTGTGTGTTTGTGTTAGAGAAAGAGAACCAGAGACTGTAACCGTTGTAGAGATGCACTCGGGTTGCACTGCGGCTTCACATATTCTCATGACCCTGAGTTTTTATTGGACTATCAACAGATGGAGATCAGGGGAGAATATGCTGCTTGCAGTGCTGATCAGTGACAGATCAGACCTCCGCCCCCTCCATCACCATGATCCTGGCTACGTGTGGCTGCCTCCTCACTGCACTTTATGATGTTGTGTGTCTGGCACCAGCTGGAGAGTGCAGGGGGCAGATTGAAACCAGCTGCTCACCTCTGTGTCAGAGTCAAAACACTGTTAAGCGGCTCATATAGGTTCAAATCAGTGTAGTGTTGATTTAAATATACATCTCTGGTAACTGTGTTAGGGGTTAATGACTTCCTCTGCCATGTTATATGCTAAAAGTTCCGTAGAGAAATCTTTAGGTGGGATCTGATTGGAAAACCTTCACATTGTCCCCTATGGTGCCACAAAACTCCCAGTTCAACTGAATGGTGCCCAGTTCTGACCGCGTATGACCATCTTTCCCCTGTTGCTATGTTGTGACACCAGCTGTATGTGTTTTCATTAGACCCCACAACAAACACTCGCACAGCTCAGCGTTGACTTACAGTCCCAGTTTGAGAACCAAGCCCTCTCACCCTCAGAAGCCCAGCACTACTCACAATAGTGGCTTGTTTCACCTCACGATGGGAAGTTGTGGGAGATGCTGCCGTCACCCCAATAAAAGTCCAGGGAGAGAGCTCAATTACTCCGGGGCATTTTTGTCTGCTTGTAAAAATCATCAAATATTTAAGAAGAGGCCAGACGCTGTAATTTGCAGTTTCTGTGAGGGGCGTTGTTTTATTTTTACTCACCAGCCTTCAAGGAGCAGTGGGTGTCTTTGGCTCTACTCGCAGCACTCATTTAGATTTAGAGGCCATGATACAAAAAGGAAAATCACGTCACCTGCAACTTTGCTATGAGGGCTGTACTCAGCTCCCATAATGTTGTACACAGAGCTCCTTTGGGCATGTGAAAAAGGGCACTGTGTGTCATTGTTTTTTAGCTTCAATTCACCATCATGCTTGTAAATTCCCTCCAGCTATGCCTTGTCTTTAATAAGGCTTGCCCAAGGGTGGAAATTGTCTGTGGTCAAATTCTTGCCAACCTCCCACCCCTTTAAACGTATAGAAATCTAAAGACTTAACCATGTGTGTGATCGCCCATGCTTTTGTGCAGATGTGAGATGATGAAGTACACACAATATGATAATTTTACCTCCATTGTAGTTACCCCAAAATGGATTGTAGGAGCACAAAAACATGCTTCCCTGAAAACAAATACCTTCCCATCCTTGCCCGGTCACGTGTGAAATAACCTCTGCATATGGGTCCAATCAGACATGGGGTCGCCCAGAGAATATGGTAGAAGTGTGGGCTGCAGAGGGTGAGCCAACAGTCACTGATGCCTATATTCTTGTTGTCTGCCACCATGTGCTCCAGATTAACACATGGCACAACGACCCAAATTTAACTCCCCCTCCTTAATCCCCCAATCACCGCATCACCAGATCCAGGAAGCAGGTCCTTCTGGGTCAGACCATTACGACAGGTGCTTGGTGGGCCGGGTTGCCCCTTAAGCTCAGCTCCTCCTATCTCAACTAAACTCCTCACCCTCCTCCTTGCCTCAATTCTGAGCACATACAGCTCTGCACGTGTCCTGATGTAACTGATTATTACATGGAAAGATGTCCTGCTGGTTATCTCATTTTGTATCATTCGCCTTTTCCCACAAACCATTAGCATTACTAACCCTATTACCATTATTGGATGACAGATCTAAATGTCTGGTCAAGTAATGCTGCCACTCAAACACAACCAGGGTCAGATACACAGAAAAACAAAAACCATTAAAATTGTTTTGGTCTCGATGTTCTCATTTCTTCCCAAGATGATACTTTGATTGCATCTCATCACAACATGTGGTTTGCAACAGATTTTGTTCCATGTTACACATGAATGAAAAGTCGCCTGCAGACACTGATTATTTCATATATTAGCAGAAAGCTTTCACCGCCTTCTTCCCAGACCTCCCAGCTGGCGGCCGCTGTCATTCCAACATTCCAAGCTCTACTTAAGCTCTTCACACTTGAGAAAATGTTCCTCAAACCCTGATATACAATACTTTTCATCTTACTCTGCGAATACTCTTCATTGATCTGTGGGAATATTATTCCCAAAAATATATTTTTCAATTACATGCAATATGCTACACTATCCAGAAAATGTCACCACTTCTTCACCAGTTTGGCATTCTCAATCCACAGCTGCAAAATGCAAATCCAGCGGGTTGGCGTTTTTCAGTATGTCTCCGTTCATTCTCCCTCTATCATCTTGCAGCCATTTGAGCCCACAAGTCTATTCTAGCAATTTAGGTCATTTTTTTTTAGCATTTCCTGTGAAAGGTTTTACAAAGGCAATTTTGTCTCTGCGGTTTTATTAGCTTGTGGGAGCCCCTGTCTCTGACCCCAGAGGCATGTTAGAGAAGTGGCCAAGTCAGGACAGGAACACTGACAGAAGACTTGTCCCCCAGCAAGCCTGAGAAAGTAGTTGTCTGTGTCGGAGGGGAAGGTGGGGCCCTGGCCAAGCGCTCTGTTCAAATCAAATGGCTTTTGGCTTCTCTAGCTCACTTTCTTCTTTTCTTCAGTTGATACAGCCTTTATGTGTGCTCAGAGGCTAAATAAAACGGGTTTAGACAACATATGAATGTGCTTTTCAGTCCATAAAACATTTTGTTTTTAACATCTGAGGTGACACTGGACTTTTTGTCTTTTCTGATGTTAGTAGCAAACTGTTTTGTGGAACTGATAATTCAAATATTCAAGTTGTTGTGATTTTTGTCCTTGCATTTTTCCCTGTATTTGTAATAGGGTTTCCTGTTTTTCTACAACGTGTCATCACTCCAGTGGAGTTTCTGTTAGTCATGGAAACTTTGATAGGACTGGTCATAGAGGGTTGTTATGTAACATAAAACAACAAAAATCTAATCATGCCTGCGATTGAACAGACATAGTGGTGTGTCCTCAAATTTCATCAGTGCAGTTCATATCAAGCCAGAGGCCTGTCTGTCCTGATGTTTCCAACTTAATGACTTGCAGAAAACATGCAAGCACTGACTCTCAGACGGAGGAGTTTTTGCTGACTTAGACTTTTTTTATTTCTAAATTGAGAGAGATATCTATCATGAATTGCTGAACAAAATTCGGATAAGCTTATCTTCACAAAGAGGCTAGACCGGACCAAAGATTGGAACAGATGGATGGGAAATTTGTTGGGCTGTTTATGCTCTTTAGAACATGTAAACAAAGGCTATGGAAAGTTATGTCACAAGACTCGCTAACTTGTCAAAATACAGTTAACAAGTTAACACACCAGTAGCAAGCCAAACTGACCAGAGAACACATTCACGTGACTAAAGTGTGATCATTAAACTCTCCGATTGTTTTTAAACAATTATAATCAGACTTGTCTTCCAGCAGTATCAGTCACTGGCGTCTCTGCTACACTCGAGATGCCAAGAAATACTAAATCATGTATGTAAGGAATTGCTAACAAATGTTGCTTTTAAACAGCGAGTGGCAGGGAATCTGCACTGCTGTTACATGCTCCAGTGTTAACAGTCAACATGTCTCTCTCTCTCTCTCTCTCTCTCTCTCTCTCTCTCTCTCTCTCTCTCTCTCTCTCTCTTTCTCTCTCACACACACACACACTCACATATAGCACACAGTCTCTCCACTGGTTTTATTAAACGTGTTTCATGATTTATTGCCATGCAAACAACCAACTACTGTAGGCTTTGCTCAGAATCCTTCCATTGTACCAGTGATGCATCAAAGGAGATTTACAGCTGACATATAAAAATATTTTATAACAAGTTCATTGATTAGGATGGAAAGCGACTTCTGTCAGAAGGCTGTCAAAAAATCTCTTCATGCCAAACCTGAATGCTCTGCCATCTTTCTCCAACTGCTTGTAAAGTGTCTGGGTGAATGCTGAACGCTGGCTGCAGGCTGTAAACTCCTCCGTCTCTTACATTTTGCCAGCATCCCAGTGACCTAAGCGTCACTTCTCACTCCAGCGACACAACCAACAAACATTCACTTGCAGTTTTCCAGATCCACCCTGCACTCAGCTTCACTGTGTTGATGCAGAGAGAAAGTCCCCCTGAATTAATTTACCAACACCGGAGTTTGAAAACTCTTTTAATGAATTGTCCAACCTGTACACCGTTCCTGACATGTTATGATGGCAGTGATTTCTGTTGTTTTTGTATGTTCAAAATGGTGATGTTTACTTTGGAAATGCAGTGCTGTGTTTGCCGAGGCAGTATTAAAGTCCATTGTGCAGAGCAACACTGTAAATATTAATGTTGTGCTCACCTCTGTGCGTGCTCTCGCCCTGCAGATATTGATGAGTGTGTCAATGAAACCATCTGTGGGAACCACGGCTTCTGCGAGAACACAGATGGCTCCTTTCGCTGCCAGTGTGACCAAGGCTACACCAATCCGCCAGCAGATATGAGCAAATGTGTTGGTCAGTAACTGCTCTCCAATAAATAGTCACTGTACATTACTGATTTAAATATAAGTGTGGTGATATGTTTTTCAAAAAATCCTATGAAAAGACCACAACCAACAACAAATTGATCCTACCAACAAGTTTTTCCTGTGTAGCCAAATCCTGATGGAAGTTATTCCTCTGTACTTTAGAAATCCATTGTTGTTCAGAAACTATTAAAAACACAATAATTGAGCTACACTATTGCATTTGGTGACATCATCCTTCATTACGATGAACATGGACACTGTAGTTTATTTTGAGTCAATCCCACATACACCGTCCTTCTGCTGTAAATGCTCACAAGAGCACCAAATGTGTGTAAATTTGCATCTGAAAATAGTCCCCAACGAATGCTCTATTTACACCTGTTTGAGTAACGTTTGGTTAAAACTACAGTGCCCAGCCGCTTGAGGAAACATTTAAAATTAAAGTATATATTTGTGAGCCATTTTGTGTTTTACATCTTCATTAGGAACCAATAGGCTTGGGGCTGAAAGCCAACATCCTCAGCCACAGTACAAACACAGTGTTGGTTATAGTCTATTCATGGGATTTATTGAAAATGCAATTTTTTTTTTTTTTTGTATATAAAGAGATGAACTGACTTGTTAAAGTGCATAAAGAAGTGTTGAATTAATAGGAAATCGATCACTACAATGACATGTATGCATCAATAATAAACGTGATAATTTCAACTGTATATGAGTTACTCCAACATCGAGATGGTAAAGATTATTTTGTGTGACCTTGCCTCGACCTTGTTGAGCGCATGCCTGTTTGTACGTGCCTGATCCTTTGACTGACCTCCTCTGCTGTCTTTCTCAGATGTGAACGAGTGTGAGATGAGCCTGGCGCTGTGCGGGGAGGCCCTGTGTGAGAACTTTGATGGCAGCTTCCTGTGCATCTGCCCCAACGACAATGAGGAATTTGATCCCATCACCAGCCAGTGCCACTCCCTGGGTAATAGAGCAGGACAAGCACTCTCAGCGACTCACAGGACTTAATTCTCCATCCCATCATTGGGAGACGGAGTTTTCCCTGATTTAATGAGCCATCTCTCATTATCCAAACAACAAGGGTGACGAGGTGGACATGACTTACTCCACCTCTCTTAGAGTATCTTTTGACCCGGCTGTTTCCATTTGTTTTATAGGCTAAGGTTATGGTTGGGCAGGCTACAAAAATTTGTATTAGCCTTATCCCTCAAATGAATGATGAAGTAACTTCTCTAGTAGAGCCAAGTAAATACCCCAAGGGCCTTGTTACTACAAACCCATTTCCTCACCAAGACAAACAGCGTTAAGGTGTAGCTATTGGCCATTAGCTCTAAAGACACATTGCTCTCTTCCGTGCTAAAATGATCTTAAGTGCAGAGGTTACAGAAATGCAATGTATTGCAATTTCAGAATGACAGAAAAGGCCTTTTGATTCATGGAAATACCATCACATCTCCAGCTTGATAGGCATATGTGTACACGAATTGGGGCGTATTTACATTATTAAGCAGGGCGCCCTCAGCAGGGATGTTTTTTCTTCTGCCTGGGCACTAAACCCCAGCTATGCCTTTGTGTACCTTTTTGCCACATTCCGCTGTTTGCTTTTGACGTGTGTTAATCAATCATGTGAGAGTGAATGGTGTGTTGACTCACATGCCAGTGTTTCCATTTGGCTAAGCCGGCAGCTTAACGGTGAAATGCCTGAGCCCATGCCTTTGGACAAATGAGCACGCTCAGCAGTGGCAGGCGAGAGTAATGCACTACCTGCTGGAGGCATGTGGACACATTCTGACGGATGAAGAGCGGAGGTCACCTGACTCTGTTACTGTGTAGCATCTACAGTAACTTTAAGTACTGGGAGGTCCCATCTCAATAGTAAGATTTGAGTTCAAGCTGTTCTATCAGTGAGCGTTTGTCATCTTGTTTTACATGCCTACCTCCTCCCACAGGTGCTTCTCTGTAGCTAATCTTGACCTCTGACCTCCCTGCTTTTTTTGTTCATCTACAGCTGATATTGATCCTAAACCCGCTGCTCACATCCCTCCGTCCACTCCCTCAGCTGAGGAGAGGAAAGAGTGTTACTATAACTTGAATGACGCCAACTTCTGCGAAAACGTCTTGTCTCGCAACACCACCAAACAGGAGTGCTGCTGCACGGTGGGGGCCGGCTGGGGGGACAACTGCGAGATCCACGCCTGTCCTGCTCCAGGAAGAGGTAAAACAAGAGGCTGTACTAACACTTTATCAGAAGGAAGTGGATTTTTTCAGTACATTATTTTATGTGATTGGCATTTTTTGTTTTCTTTTTGCATCTTCTCTTTCACTAATGATGCCAGTCTTATTTTCCAGATGATTATAACCAGTTGTGCCCTCATGGCAGTGGATTATTACCCGTGCCTGTTTCCTCAATACAGAGTGTGGGAGAGCAGCGACCTTACATAGGTAATCTCTCAATCTCAATATTTTCTGAGCTTTTATAGCTTCCCTTCACACAAAACTTTACATTGGCACAGAAAGCTGCGATGTCAGGCTGTTTTATTTCCACCTGTGTAAACTCTGAAAGCCCGTTAGACAGACATAATCCCTCGTCACATTTAGGAGGCTGTCTCTACAGCTAGCTAAGGCTTAATGGGATACCTGCATGCATACCTGACTAATTACTGTAACATAGTTTCTCCAGACAACTTCTTACTAGAGGAGTAAATAACCATTCCTGCTGGGAAATTGTGTTAAGGTTTTGACTGTTGTTCATCTCATTTATGTAATACGAAGGTGTAAATCTTTCTCTCCCCTCAGATCCAAATGAGTGTGATATGTTTGGATCAGAAATCTGTAAGAATGGACACTGTTCCAATCTCTTTTCTACCTATACCTGCTACTGTCGCTCTGGCTTCTACTATGACAACATCCGGCTAGAGTGTGTGGGTAAGAAATGTCATCTTTTTTTAGTTTTTACTATTTGAAAACAACCCTGTTATAATAACAAATAATGGGATACTGGGATGTATAGGTGTTTCATCAAATGGAACCATATTCAAGATGATTGGTCACCTACATGTCTCATGACAGTGTTTTGGCTGCTCTTATGAAAACCACATTTCCCATAAACCTCAATGCTTTCAGTCTACATTTTGATTTTGCACTCCACTTGAGCACTTTATACTGAAAATATATGTATTATAAAGGGCTTCCAAGGCTACATTTCTTTTAATCTTATGTATCTTCCAGTTTGTGTAATGCAATGTGTTAAAATGTCAGGAGTTTGTATTGATGAATAAAATGCTTTATTATGCACCTATATCATATCATTAAAGATTTTTGAATAATCATTTCTTCATATTGTAATGCCCCTCTTTGTAAATGTGTTTTTAGATTATGATGAGTGTGCATTCGGAAATGCCTGTGAGGATGGAGCGTGTGTGAACACAGCTGGGTCTTTCAACTGTTTCTGCAGTCCTCCATTAGTCCTGGACAGCACGCGCCGACGCTGCACTGGCCTCAACACCACAGAAGGTTGTTAAAAATGTTTCACAGTGGTAAAATCTTTACTTGCTTATATTAATCAGGTAGTTCTAAGAGCTTAAGAGCAGACACACAAAAAAAAACAATTTTGAGCTGATCCATTGATTAATCAATTTCTTGATCAATGCAAAATGAATGAGCAATTTTGATAACCGAGTAATCTGAATAATTTTTTAAGCAAAAGTGATTTACATTCTTTGGTTCTAGCTTCTAAATTGTGAGGATTTGTTTTGCAGTATGTTACACCAGGCTTAGCCAGTTTTAGAAAGCAGAAATAAACAATAGTACGGCTAATGCAAACCACCACCAGCGCTTTGCATTGTGGACACAGTAGAAGCAGAAGCAGAATCAGAATCAGGTTTATTGACAAATAGGTTTACACATACAAGGAATTTGTTTTGTTTTTTTTAGGCGAAGTAGACTGGTCCAATGCATACTGGACATTTTTTCCAAATCAGAATGACATCTGGGTATTTCTGACATTCTGCAGATTTAGCTTGTGTTTGCACATTGTATACAGCATGCTACATTTTGGCCAAATCAGCACATGCTGTTGGTATAGAAGGCAGTTTTGAGTACAGCCAGAGTCTTTATTCTCCCAGGTGGGGAAATTTGTTTTCAGAATCTGCACATGTTCATGTCTCACAAGGTAAGCAGACAGATACATGAAACAAATATGGTGGACACATGGACATAACAACAGGAAGTGGGGAACAACAAGGAGTGCTCTGAGTTTACAGAGTTTGTGGGTACCAGTGGTGTGCTGATCAAAACTGAGTTTATCATCTATAATGAGATATTTGAATACTTTAACCCTTTTGTTGGGGATGGAGGTGAGGTTCAGTCCAGAACTCCAGAAGTTTTCAGTGCAGTGGACGATTGTAATGGACAGTTTGGAACCACAGACTGAGATTTAGGTAATATAGACAGCTGTATCTTTAGTTTATGTTTTTTCCCTGCCTCAATCCCTCATCATTCTCTCTCCCAGAAACTCTAGAGCCTGATCATGACGTGCACATGGATATTTGCTGGCAGCGTCTGGAGGGCGACAACATGTGTTCAGAACCCCTCCAGGGACGCAGAACTACATACACTGAATGCTGCTGCCTGTACGGCATCGCCTGGAGTGGACAGTGTGCCTTCTGTCCCAGGAGAGACTCTGGTGAGAAGCAGGATGCACATAATCCCTGTCTTTATACTAACACAGTTCTTAATATCCAAAATATAACTCCCCCTCCTGTGTGCTGCTGTATTCAGAGGACTACGCAATAATGTGCAACCTGCCTCGGAGAGGAAGTTCAGACAGTCTGCGAGAGCGGCCAGGATATGAGTACGGTGTTGACGGGCCAGAGGATCCTGTGGAGCCTTTTGTTCCTCCATACTTTGACAGTTATGGCAACCCTGCGGGACCCTATGACAATTCTGAGAGTGTTCCTCTCTTCAACGACAATGACTACAGCATTCAAAACCCACCTGTCCGTGTACCCATTCCACGACCACGGGAGCCTCTGCCACGACCAGTGGATCCCTATGCTGGTGGGTATATGCACTGTAAGGTTTAGTTGGAGCATTTGTGTTTAATATACATTATTCTACTGTCATGCAGTGGTAATTAAAATGATGTGTAAATTATGAGCTTCAGCAACTGACAATCATAATGCAAAAAGAATTACCAAAATTTCTTCCCTAAAGACCGTTCAAAACTGACCAGCACTCGTCAGTAGCACTAGCTTCATGGAAAATTACAACATTAAGAGTACAACCTTGCATTCAAATGTTGATTTAAGCAATAATATAAGAGGATGACCACTACTGTAAAGGGGCTATAATCAATATTTGTATAATAACAATGTGTAAAATGACATTGTAAAAACAGGTAATGTGAAAAAGGTAATTTGTAGTTATGAAGACACAGAGATTGATCACCCAAATTTGCTTTACAGGACGAGTTTATTTTCATTGTTTAGTTGGCCGCTTCCACCAAGTGGCCAAAAACGTCTGTGTTTGCAGGTTTAATATTTAATTTAGCAGTTAGGCTAATTCATTTACAGTTTTGTTGAGTAGTTTAGCACAATATTTTAGTCAGCTCAGTAAATGTGTCTTAATTTTTTGTTCATCTATAATAAATATTAACTATATAGTTTACTGTATTTATAAGAGCATAAATAAAGAAAGGTGAACAGACTTAATAATAACATGTGTTTAACATGTTTAACATGTTTCTGTGTCCAATCAGAACGCTACGATGGCTTTGAGGGTCTCCGAGCGGAGGAATGTGGAATCCTGAACGGGTGTGAAAACGGCCGCTGCGTTCGTGTGCGAGAAGGTTATACCTGCGACTGCTTTGACGGTTATGAATTTTACCTAAACAAGATGGCCTGTATAGGTGAGTTCTTTCCCCAACTTTTATGTCTTCCTCAACAGACCAACCACATTTAGACTCTCTTTTCCAAGTGAAAATGTTCAGGGACTTGCTAGAGTCAATAGGGAATCAATCACAGTTTAATCTGGTTTCAAAATGTGGTGTTGAGTCTTGAAATCAAACCGCGGTGAGCTCTCCCTTCAGGTTTAAGTCTTCTGGAGCCAGGTCTTGGATTAATTTCAGTGAGGTAACTCTTCATGCAGTATATCATCAAGCTCAAGGAGAAGCTTTGAATTTAACAACCTTGCATTAAGTTATATTTTATGGGAAACTAATGAAAGCCGTGTACTCCTCAAAACCACCGTGTGTTACCCTTTGGTCTGAAATTCCCCAGTCACACACTGCCAAGAGTAAAACGAGGCCTTGAATCTTAGCCACTCTGTGTATTACATGGGATATAATATCTTTTAAGTGTACTTTGTTTGTTTTGTAAGAAAGTGAGACTGTCTTGTAATGAAATGCTATGATTGCAATATTCTGTCTGCACACAAGCTTATCAGTTCCAAGGCCCGACGTTTTTCCAAGTAAAGTGATTGAAAACCAGCACTGTGGAAACATGTGGGAGCTGTGCAACTCATGCCATGCCTTCTCTTATAAATATCACCACTAGCGACTCCCCAGAAGAACATGACATAAACAGAAGGAGGGTCATTTGAGATTGACCGCTGTGAAATGACAATCAGACCTCCCATGCTGAAGAAGGGAAAGAAACATCAGTCCAAGGCCAAAAGGAAACATAATCCAATGCATTATTAATTTGACCATCATTCTGAACACTTCAGTGATCGAGATGGCTGGAAATTCAAGTTCAGATCCTATCCAGCCGACACGCAACATGACGGCATGTTTGATTAAAGATATACAAGATGGGAAATTATACAACATATCATTGGTGTTGAGTGAAAACCTTGTACCTCCAAATGTGAACTTTGGTGGAACAAATTAAAACACATTTGTTTATTGCTCACAAGACTTGCATAATGTTTGCCCCGCGCGGGGGCGGGCGGGGCGGGCCCGGGGGGCGGGCGGGGGGGGGGGGGGAGGCGCCGGGCGGGGGGGGGGGGGGGTGGGGGGG
>JAVQJL010099891.1:0-14788 GCA_036024295.1 Nannoperca obscura | reverse complement strand
CCCCCCCCCGAAAAAAAAGTATTTTAAACGTGATGAATCATGATTAATCACAGCCTATTATTGTGATTAACTCAATTACATTTTTTAATCGATTGACACCACTAATTTTAAGCCAAGTTTTTAGAGAAATAATATTTTGTACAGTTCAGTTATGAACTGTAACTGTGAACATTGCATTGAACATCATAAACATATTTTTTAAATAAACAAAAGTGCACAAAATGATTAAAGAAGAACAAATGTTTTAAAACTTAAATTATTTTAGAGAACTATTCTGTGACAGAATGCAGTCCACCAGCTGATGTGTGTGTGTGGCGCCGCTGAGTCACGTGACGCCATGACATCAAAACACAACAGAGCGGGGGGCAATGTCAAAGGAGCAACGTTTACACTCAGACATGCCTTGATGAAAATGTAGCAAGTACTGAACGTAGAGGTGAAAAACTGAAATTAAAGTATCAATCCCATCACGCTAGTATCAATCCAATACAGATACCATCGTTGGTATCGATATTTGGATCGATCCGCCCACCCCTACTGTTTACCTCTGATGTAATTGATGTGGGAGAACGCTAAATTGACTGTGTGCAGTCAGTGTACAAGAGGCTGCTGCGGGGCGGCTCCACAGTGTTCCCACGGCTCAGTGTGGCGGTGTTATCAGCCACACTCTCAGGATGAACTGCTAAGTGTTGCTACTTCCAGCAAATGTAATACAAGTTTCCACAGAAGGAAACAGGAACTGGAAATGCTGCCGTAGCTGCAATGTGAGCCGACCGACAGTGGCTGTGTAGCTCGGACTGACGGACGGACGGACCTCCCTCTTTCTGCCTGCTGGCTCCAGTGGGTTGTCCAGCCAGAGGAACTGCACACCAGCCTAGCCGCGAAGAGGGCGGAGCTGGTCTGGCTGTCACAAAGATATGTTTCATGTCAACAACTAGCCACAACGCTACCAACAACTAGCCTACCGTGTGAATCTACACGGCTTTGGGTTTAACCGCGACTACAGAGCGCCTGTTCAGCAAGTCGAGGAGACGCAGGATGCCGGTGAAAGGCGGAGGAAGACTGGCCTCTTATCCGAGCAAGAGCGAAAATGTCGGAGTAAGTGGCTCTGTAATGTATTTGACATGCGTCGTGTTACATTTGGAAACATTTAAGAAGTTTGCCATAACGTAAAGATGTTTTGTGGAATGATTGTACTGTCGAAGTGTATGCGTCATTTAAAACCTGCCTGAAGTGACTGTGGGGCTTCGTTCAGGCTGTGAGGCCAGCCAATAGCTTGTCAGTACACCTGTTGTGCTTCAGGAGAGCCAATAGAAAGCCCTGTTAGAGAGCGGAACTAGTATTTCCTTGGCTGGTGTTTCCAGGTGTTTATCAGCCTGTAACCTGAGAGAAGTGCTTCAATGTTCGCCTAAATCCAGGTTTGAGAGTTGACTGGACACCCTGCGGTGAGTGTAATCCAATCCAGATTGGCATCTTTGATTTGATGGGGTGCAGTCTGGAGATTAGAAGGTCACTGGATGTAAGCAGTAGACCAGTAGGGAAACGTGTATGTGAGTGGGTGTGATTCTGACTCGGGCTACTTTCAGGTACACATTTCAGAGTCCAGTTAACTGGTAACTGGTTGGTGTAAAATGTGTGTCCCCCATTTAGAAAAGGCTGTATTTTGGGTCAGTGGTTAAGTTTAGGGAAGTCTCCAGGAAAGAATGTCAATCTAAGTCTAAGTAATGTCCCTAAAAGTGATCAAAGTCAGTGTGTGTGTGTGTGTGTGTGTGTGTGTGTGTGTGTGTGTGTGTGTGTGAGAGAGAGAGAGCAGACGGAGCTGCACAATATGTGACTGAATGTCACAAACTGAGGGACACATAATAAAACATCAATGCATTTGACAAATATGTATTTTGACATGGCTATCACACAAACACTACGTTTGATATGCTATTTTCTTTATTTTATGAATCGCCGTTTTATGTTTATTTTTAATCTCAATATTAACTGATGGCACTGAGGCAATATTTACTTTGTTACACCAGCACACACCATACCAACATCTTTTTAAAATTATCTTCATTATTATTGTTAATGTTGTTTTAATAGCATTATTTCCTGACACTGGCAATATTGCTGTTGTTACATTCATGCCAATAAAGCAATTGAATTGAATTGAGAAAGAAAGAAAAAGCAAAGCATATGGCTGTTGAAGAAAGGAATCATTGTAGGTGTATTCCTACAATGACTGAATGAAAATAAACATGTCCCCTGTTATATCTCTGTAGTTTCAGTACAGGACTCTTCTAACGTTGTGGCCCTGAACTTCACTTGCACTGTATATTATGAATGAATTTAGTTTTTTAATGATAAGAGCAATTCAGTATTTTAGAAGTATCTGGGTGATCACACTAATGACCTTATGACAGGCAGAAGAGTCGTCTTCAATCCTCTCAATACTTTTCGTTATGTCTCAGCTGTGCATCTCTTGCATTAAAACTGGTAATACTAACTAGATTATACTAATTATCTTAATTAATTCATTAATACTAATTAACTGTAAACATTTCCCAAAGAGAATTCAAGTGTGCTCACTTGCACAGAGATTCTTTTCTTGTGAAGTATTGTATGAGAGTTTCAGCTTTAGTCAAAGCATTGAAGGAGTGGAAGGGCCAGCTGATGTGTAATCATTGAAAGCAGACGGACAGTTAAATAGTCTGAGATGAAAGTAGAGGAAGTATCATTTGGCATGTAAATGTTGAAAATGGTTGAATTATCAACTGAAGTGTGTGCAATGTAAACAGTTGAACTGTCAGTTGAAGGAAAGAAAGAAAATAAGAGAATATAAAAGCAGTTGCAATGTCAGGTGACATAATCTTTTGTGTCAGTTAAAGTGTAGGTAAAAAGTAGGACTGGGGTGAATGGATGTAATTAAGGGTTAGAGAAATAAGTCAATCCAAATAATGTGCTTTGGCGCGTTGCAATGTCTGCACCCGGTCAAGGAGACCCAACAGTGTGGTGCTCTGTTAGCGCTGCACATTGGAAACGACTTATCATCATGCTATGCACGAACGCTTGAAGCGAAAAGCATCCCAGAGCGCTGTGTCAAGACTGTCAACACGTGGAAAGTGTTTCTGTTAGTAGTATTTTCCAAAGGTTTCTTTATTGCCCACATGTTACAAATCATTTCTTTACCCCTGCTGTTATAGTAATGTCATGCTATAACAGCAAGGTTGTTATTGGGCCATTTTATATTTTCTGTTTACTTTAACGGTCATGTATGAGTGAGAAAGTGACTCAACAGACAGTTGTTACAGTCTGTGACTCACCAGTACTAGTGAAGACTGGGCAATTCTTTGGTGTGGAATAATGCCCTGTAGTGCATACTTTGTATTCTAGTTCTATTTGTTTGTTTTTATTTGGGGTAAATTAATTGCGAGTAATAACAAATTATCTTTAAAATTATCAATAAATTAGTCGTTAGATTAATCGACTAATCTGAAAAAAATCGTCATGTTAATCTATAAAAAATGATTAATAGTGATAAGTAAGGAAAATGTTAATTAAATAGCACCTTTCAAAACCTAGGTTACAAATGACTTTACAAAAGGATAAAAATGTTACAACAGGAGACATAGCACAATAATTATTACAACAGTCAGAGGTATTGCAAATCCAAACTGTTTGGGACTTCAAACAGAGAGAATGAAAACGTCAGTTAAAAAAAGTTAGCTGTGATGGTGAGTGAGTTCCTGTCCGAATCAATGAGGTGCTTCTCATCGAATTTGAAAAAGAAACTGGGCATACTGGACTTTAGTGAACACAAATCCACTGTACTTCCTTAGCTAAATCCATTCTCATTCCTGAGCCATGTCTAATCTAGACAGTACACATTGTTCATTCATACGGACAACTGCATCTAGCCCAGCACCTTCATGTATTATGGAACACAAAATCACATTACAGCTGAGTCCTCTCCATTCTTAAAGAGAGACAAGCTTCATATACCATCGGTGGCATCATCCCATTCCCAAGAATGAATGGCACTGAAGTGTCATCAGGTTTTTGTCAGAACTCTCATGATTCAGTGGGGTCTGTTCATCAGCTCCATTCTGTTTTTCTTACAATAGCAGAAAACCCAGTTCAGCCTGAGTGACGTATTCACACCAATGCAGCTGCTGACAGTGAACAGGGACAGCATTCACACACTCACGTGTTAGCTATCTCCAGTTGGCACAGACAAACACTGATGCACTATATCCATGGAAACAGGAGAGTTTTTACAAAGAATGTCTCTTGGAGATGGTTAAGGTTTGTGCTAAGACTTGACACTAACAGGGGACACCTCACGATTTCAAGGGGCACTTAAGAACTACTCAGCATGTGAAAACACTGATTCCCAACCTTTTTGGCTGATGGCCCCTTAAAATAAAGCAGTATCTGCTTGCAACACTTCATCACAGGTTGAATATTGGAATACTCTTTATCAAATGCTGAAAATAGTGAAAATCACATTTTGCAGTTTCCAAGGTAATGTCTTCAAATGGATTACATATAAATGCAATTCAGTTTTATTTATATAGCACCATATCATAACAAAGTTATCTAAGGGCACTTTTTCATGTACAGCTAGACTGACTCTTTATATTTACAGAGACCCAACAGTTCCAACCATAAGCAACAGTGGCAAGGAACAACTCCCTTTTAACAGGTAGAAACCTCGAACAGAAACAGACTCAGAATCAGTTATTAATGGTCATTTATGTTCTTCCAGTAGACAATAAATCCACTAATCATTCCAGCACTATTTGAAGCACTTTGATGCCCTCACCTCCTATGTGTTATAGTGCTGAGTGTTAGGGACACAATTGAAATGTAATTTACGTGAGGGAATGCTAATGTGTGTTTCCGATATCCTAATGTGGGGCTTTAGAGTATGTGTTTTAACAGTAAGCCCTGAAGTGATGGTAGATATAACACCCCCACACATCCTTCCTAACTCTCCCCACTCCACCCTGTTGTGCAACACACAACAACTCTATAATTAGACTGCTCACATTTGGGATGATTGTAAAAGACTGAGGCTGTTTCTAGCTGAAGAATCAGCTCTTCTTGTTTGCATGTCTCTGTAAATGTTTTAGGCTTGTTGGTGTATACAGCAGGGAGTCTAGAGGCCCTGAGCAAGGCTTCAAATATGCTACTATCTAAAGTCAAAGACCTAAAAGATCCTCAATACATTTTCTATTTCATATTTTAAAATAATTAAATGTCAGGGTCCTGAAATCAGCCCAAGCTTTTGAAGAATATGACTACAAAAATACACTGATATGTAAAGGTTTCTGATTCTGATACCTGCTGATCTGTGCTCAGACAGTGCCATTTGTTCTAACTCTGGTTATTTCAAGCACAGTTGATTTTTACAAGTGAAATTGGAACAGTCAACATTGCAAGTGTTCCCGGCAGAAGTAATGGAGTGCAGACAGAACCAGACAAGTGGTGCGCTGTGAATGTTATTTCATAGGCCAGTACTTCCAGGTGTCCTCCACTCTCATTTTCCACTTACAGTCCTTGTTGACCATGTATGTTCAATCCCCATGTCACCTGAATTGGCACACCTTTTGAATCTTTTCTGTATATAATGTAAGGCATTAGCAAATCTCTACATCTGTTTTCGTCTGTCGTGCATTGTAGTCGTATTAGTATTAGTAAAGACCATAGACAGTATATAAAGATGGACAAAATGACAGCTTTCCAAAAGTGAAACCAAAATATTTAATTCACCCCCTGGTTGCTGGCTGCAATATAGGTCGTAAACCCCATCCCTCCATGTTGGATCGGACATGGGCCAAACCGAAAAATCAAAATACACGTAGAACACATTTTTCGCTGATGGTTTCAGTCACTTTAGGTAGCTTTTATTGAGCTGATCAAGTGTTCATTTTTCTGATAAGTTTGGTCATTTGATGCTATAAAAAGGAGGCTTGTGGCAATTATTGCAATTGGTTCGGGCGGCTATATGGACAGAAACTAACAACTCACTCACTACTGCGCAGACTGGCTCCAAATGTCGTCACTAGTGCAAGATGGCAGCACCTGTATCCGGGATCATTTGGCTTCATTTTTGTACAGTGGGAACAAGTGGACACGTGTTGTCCATCGATAGTCTGTGGTAAAAACCAATTATAACACCACACAGTTCCCAATGTGGCCCAGATGAGAAACCTTAAACCTTAAACGACCCTGTTCCCTGGATGTTGCCTGTATAAATACACTCCTTAAAGTTACAAGATATAAAAAATATTTCCTGACTAACAGGAACCATGCCACATGGGCTCGAACAGCTGCTGGGAGTGGCTGACTGATAAAATTCCTGGGTGTCTTTGTATCTCCCTCTCTGTGTGTTTGTGTTTAGTGTTTATTGGTACTGCCCGGCTCCGGCTAGGGAATAAGTTCAGAGGCCAAGGGCGTGGTGCACTGCTGAAACCCAAGCCAACAGCAGGGAAGACCACATTTAGTGCAGTGTTGATTCCTACTGGTCTGTGCATGTGTGCAGGACTTAAAACTGCATGTAAAGCCTAGTCTCATAAAATGTAGCAATTGAGCACATTGTCTACCCACACAAGTCAGGACATAGTAATGATTGAATAAAGGAGAAAAGAAAGTGACCACCATGATGAAAATTACAGTTGGTTAATCAAAACTTTGGTGCTGTTGCAAGGTGTATTTTGTTATCACTTCGGATTGAGCTGAGCTAGCAGCTTCCCCCTGCATTCAGTCTTTCTTCTGAGCTAGGCAAAATAGCCAATAGCAATATTCTCATCTGATTCTAGGTAAAATTGCAACAGGCACACTTTCTAAAATGTCCCACTGCTAAGAGGAATTGTTTTAGTTGACCTTCACTACGACATGGACCAAAGTATTTATGTGTTTTAACCTGTCCTTGGGGCCCGGTCACACCAGCATTTAGAACAGCTACATTACTTGTTTACACTAACAAGTCTTGTCTGTCTTGACACTGGTGTCAAGACAGACAAGGTTAGCAGTTAGCAGTGCCACCCAGTAAGAAAATGCAGTGTTGTCTGGCTAAAATGCAATTTGATTTAGCGCACGTTCCTTTTATACACATTTTTTACTTAACTTTTATAAAATGATTGTCACTGTAATAACTTTCTAGACTGATAAAATCCTGACTTATAGCTTCATAAACTGCTGTGCAGTATTAGTGTCTGATAAACCCATGGATCTGTTAGGCCCAAATGATACTGTTTTAATGTCTGTGTAGCCAACATTTCATCAACATATGGACCAGGAAGCATATATAAATGAATATGAATATAAAAATGCTGTGTCCATTTCATACTGTAATCCCATATAGTTTTATGGTAGCAATGTGTCCTCAGCAACATGCTCTCATCCTCTGAGAGTTTACTGGCTGAGTCTTTGTGGGAGGGTGTTGGCATGCTTGTCCTCAGCTGATGTGCTCACTGGGACTGATACGCCTGTCTCGTGCAACTTAATGACGTGCTGTTTAGCAAAGCGTCAACTCTTTCAGCTTCACTGCCTGTCACGAATATCAACACACTCACTCACTCACTCATACCCCTGATGCCTTGTACTCCAGTGTTAGGGACTGAAATGTTGGTCCATTATTTCCGCTAACCCCCCCACCCTCAGCCGTTCAGATTAGTTCCCTCACTTAAATCCTATCATATCCTGTCAGAGACAACTTGTATGGTGGATGGCTGTGGTGCTCGCTTACCCCATCTATTCAAACGCTCAAGCTTTCAAATTAGAAGATTCCAAGCCTCTTTGTCGCCTTAGCAGAGAGAATAAGTTACAGTGACATTCTTAGCTTGCTGTCCTCTCTGATGGCCAAACTTGAAAGTAATGATGCAGACAGCTGCATGTCAAAAGACATGATTAACCTAGAAATACCTTACAGCTTCTTTTGGTCAATTAACAGCCCACAACAAACAAAATGCAAGTTTCTTGATAATAATTTACAAATAGGAGTGTATTTGTTTACTTAAATTGGCTTGTCTGGTTGGGGTGGAGACAGTTGGCTGTGACCATGTTAATGGGCTGGTTGTAGCTGTGAGGATGACACTACAGACCAGAGAGCAGATGATGCTAAATCATCCTGCCTGGATACCAATTTTTGTTTTGTAAGGCAGAATGTCTATGTTTACCGTCTGCTTCTGAAGTTAGCCTCAGGCTGGATGTCTGAATGGAATTCAAGAATGGAAACTTCCCAGTGAGAAAAGTAGTATTTTGTAGCTATAATAACAATTAAAAGAAAATAAATAGGCTCCCCCTGAATCACTTTACTGTTGTTTCTTTCAACTGCACTTAACGCTCAACAGTGTATTCGCATTGAGCTGACAACAGCCCTCAGGAACGCTTACTTTAGAAACACATTCTCCATTGTTGGTTTGACTCAGTTTGGTATGGTGAATAATAGGGCTCGTCTTTTAGGACTGCACCTAACAATTATTTTTTTTATCAATTAATTCAACGATTATTTTTTATTATTACTCGATTAATATAACAATAGATTTACCCAAAATAAACATCAAAAACTTCTCATTAATATGTCATCGCTCCAGGATGCTTTTGCTATAAGTGTTCGTGCATAGCAGTTGTACTGCCTTATGCAAATCAATGTATTTCTGTAATGAATTACATCGATGAGTCGCCCCAGTCCTATTGTCTTTGCTGAGGAAATAGTAGCCACAGTAGCTGCGTTGCTGTAGGGTTGACCCTCTGGTGTTTCCTAAAATACCAGAAGGTCAGTTCTAGTTTAGTGTGTTTTGTATGAAATGTGACAGCTGTTTGGATTGGATGTGGATTGGACATTCATTGTCCCTAGAAGATGACATTTAATGACTTTGTTTATTGCCTGATCTCTATTGCCACCATCAGGACAAGGTTTTAATTTGTCCAATCCTTTGGTTCATGGCCAAATAATCAGCCTCGGCTGTACTTTGTATTTAATAATGCTGATTTGCAATGTTAGCGTGGGGAAATGGTGAACATTATGCCTGCTAAACATCAGCATGTTAACATTGTTATTGTCAGCATGTTGGAATGCTGATCTCTCGGTCTTATTGTAACTTTGTTTGAGGTGGTTTGTGTCTTGTGTTTTGAGGTTTATCTTTGTTAAATGTCTGGGGAGGAGATCTTTAATCATGTTCTCTGGGGAGCTTCTGGATGTTCACACGGAAGGTCAACTACCCTCCCAATGAAGCACTCCAAGGCTACCATAAGTGTTAATATCACGTTTGACAACATGATTGTCGCTCTGTAGTCTTTGTGTGGACATTTGAATATGGGCAACACTGCATTTGCCTGTGTCTGAGAGTACAGGCCAGTATTTTGTGTGTGTGTGTGTGTGTTGCACCACAGATTGTTGTTTCCTGTGTGTGAACGTGACTAAGAAGACGTTATCTGTGGAATGACAGGAAGAGGGAGGGATGGTTTACAGACTGCTTCCTGCAGCAGAAACATCTTTCCCCGTGTTTCCACCTCACCACTCCCTGAGTCCTGAGCCACCACTGCTGCCTCAGGCCCTCATTCAAATGTTCATATCAAATATGATCTTTGGGATACAACATGTCGTCATCAGCAGTGGAATCAAGGCACTGAAGCTGAAGTGGTTGTGAACACAACTTTCTGCCTCAAAACCATCTGCATTTAGTTCGAAGATGTATTTTGTGTTAAGCATTAAAAAAAAATCTGGTCAGGTTTGGAAACTGTATGGATTCATTGCTTCTGTTGGATTTTAAAGAATGTATAGACAAGCCTGTGCTTCTGGTGAATCCTGTAGACACAGCAGATCTGTGGCTGTGTTCCATTCTGTGCTGCACAGATACAACCCTCCTTTAACAGGAGTCATTGCATAAATTGCGTGTGTGTGTGTGTGTGTGTGTGTGTGTGTGTGTGTGTGTGTGTGTGTCAGATGTAAATAAGGACCTGGTGAGTCACGTTGTTTTCACAGCTCATCCAGTTTAGAATTTAGCAATGAAATCACCAGTGCTGTCAGGCAGAGTCTATCTCCAAGAATTACAGTATTAACAATCAGGATGACAAAATTATAACGATTGTAACGTGAAGAATGCAGTGTGAAATGAAAGTGTGAAGAATATGGATCAAGGAAGACGTCGAGCAACTTCACGTGTCTCCTAACAGACTGACCTCCTCTCCTCCATGAAGACTTGGCAGAGGACAGACTACACAAACACTCAAGAGGCTGTAGCTGTCATGACTCCAAGTTTATCCCTTTCACAGAGAACTGAACCTTTCACAACCTGCCTGCTCATTAGACCTCTGGGTCAAGAAACGGCCTGGCAGGACTCACAGAGAATGACCAAAACAGTATGTTGAGTAGCAACTGGTGATGCCAACTTATTTATTTAAAACCTGCTTTCACAGGTCTTGCATGGCCCCGGCCCTGAACTGACCCTTTTAAGGGCCAAAGAACAAAATAACTGAGTTTGTAATGCATAATTGAATGTATTCTAATTGATATGTTATGCTTACTTAGAAATATAGGAAACAGATGAAGGATGATGATTTAACATGCTGATTATAATTCAGGAACTAACTAACATCTAGGAACAGATTACATATAGAAATGTAAGCTGAAATGCCAATTCTGATACACACACACACACACACACACACACACAGGGTGCTTGAAGAGAGAGAAGGAGAGAGTGAGGAAGGAGAAGGAGAGGAGATTTGCTTGTGAGATAAACACACAGAGGGTTTGAGAGATCCAGTGATTATTCAGAGAATGTACAATCATTTTGTCAGCAGGACAAACATGGACTTACAAGTACTCTAGCATGTGGCAGACCTCATAACAAGACCCTACAATAATCAATTCTGAATGAAACAAAGTAAGGAAACCCTAGTTTTGGCTTGTGACAAAGCTATGTTAGCATGTGCTTTTTTAGTTTTTAACATTCTAGCTGCAAGGCCTGAGCATGGTCAACCTGTTGGTCTGTCTATCTTGACCTTTGATCGAAAGCAGAGTAAAAAAATAACCTGCAACAACAACAACAACAAAAGCAAACATTATATTAGAAATGTGACCAAACATTCAATGCTACCTTCACTTGAGAGTTTTGGATACAACAGTGACACATTTCAGTCAGTACCAGAAAAGTATTGAGGGTTAGTTGCATGGGTTATCTTCAACGTTGCATTGATTATGTATTCATTCTAAATATCAAGGAAGCTTTGAGACTTCTGTCTCCTGTCGCAATAATTACGTTGTCAACTTATTGTGTGATATGGACATGCCCTCGATCATTTTTGCTGGCTGTGATATTGCCTTTGGTGTATACATACATGTTGGTTTGCATAAAATGTAAACACTCTTTTCAGAGAAATCTATAAAATCTCTTTTCAATTTCTGATTTACGTTTTTTTTTACTGTTTTTCTTTTACGCTGTCAGTTTTTCGGTTTCAACTTTCTGTCACTGTTTTGTCATAGAGAGGAGGGGTTTGAGGGGCACACTAAGGAGAGAATGTCACTCTTCACTGTTCCTGAACCAGCCATCCTGTTGTCCACTCAGAAGCCTCTGGCATCACCGCAGACCCACAGTAATTACCTGCTTCTCTCTGCTGTTGTTTGTTCACACAGAACCAGAGAGAGAGAGAGAGATTCTGCTTCAATGGTCAGCAGTAATGTAAAGTAGATGGGATTTGTTTAGAATGGGCTAAGGCATGCCAAAACACCGTTCTTCTCCAGAGAGCTGATGTTTAGAAATGTTTCCACATGCCATGGCTCTTTGTACTGACCTAGGACAAATCTGCAAAGGGTACTTGATACTAGTCTGGTCACAATACCAAAATTATGACTTCAGTACGATTCCAGCCTAAAGTATCTCGATACCATTACTGAAACGATACCACAGCAAAAATCTAAAACATCAGGAAAAGTAATGGAATAATAGATGACACAACATGAAACTTCAAAATGTTCTTTATTAATTAAAACACTTGAAATTCTAAATAAAAAACATTTTGTGTCAGAAGCTAAGCTGTATAACTATTATATACTACATGTTTTAACAAAAATGTTAAATTACAATTTTTTTGTGGTGGCTCGAATTTTGAGCTCAAAATTAAGCTAATTATTTACTATTTGTCTGTGAGTGGGTTTATGTACACTCTGACAGAAGCCAATCGACTCTAATTATGAGATAAAGGCAGCACTAATGCTATCCTTTTCTACATCCAAAATCACCTATAATAATCTAAACCTAAACTAAATTATAACTCGTTCGAAAGCCTTGTTCTTAGTCTTTCACACCCAACCTGGAAAACACTACAACCAATTCTATTTGTTATAGTGTGCCGAGCTCGTGGGCTGTATTCTGAATTTATATCTGAATTCTCAGAATTCTTATCAGGTTTAGTCCTACATTAATGCACAGAGGTAACCTTTCAATTTGGAATTATAGATAAGAGGAATTATAAATCTATTCCACAGCAAATGAGTGAATGTCTGATTGGGCTGCAGAATAATAGAGCATGTGCACTGAACCTTCCATGATTTCAGAGTTGGTGACCTGCAGGACAACTTTGACCCTCAGCTTGCTCCAGTTTATTTAGCTACAATGCCCGGCTCCCTGTATGTACATCAGGTCTCACTTTAGAAGTTGTCAGGCTGCTTCAGCCTCAACAAGACGTTCAGAGCCAGGTCAGTCTGTGCACATTCAGGAAGAATGTGGACTGTGGCCAGTGCATACTAGATATAGGGCCACTGTTCTCAGAGCTACTGTGAGCCTGCAGCTGCATTTCACTTCAAAGCTCTCATGCCTCATTAGATATGTGTGTATCCTAACCTACTCCCTGTTTATAGAACTGGACATTAGCATTAGCCCCCCCACACACACACAAACACACAAACACAGGCTTTCCAGGGTGAAACCAGTAAATACAGTGATTGAAGTTGGCCTTTTAATGAGGATCTGTGTTCCTACAAGTTCTACAGTTCTTTGTGTGTACATTCACCAAAGCTGATTAATATGTCGTGCATTTTGTTTCATGTTAATTGTCTAGGTATCTTTATGGATATCCCATGATTTTTAGAAATCTGTTCACACTGATAGGCTAAGAAAAATAACTTTTATTTTGTAAAAAGAAAAAAACTTTCTGGCCCTTGGACAAATGCAGTTGATGACCCTTGCCCTAGATAGTCCTTCAGCTGCCCCTAAAGGTAACAGGACCACTGTCAAATGGTGAATGTAGAAACAATCGTAGACTGTGGTCATCAAATGTTTAGGTTCTCAAAAAAAAACAAAATAATGAAAAAAGACTTAGAAATTGCAGATTAGCATAAATAACAATCAGCTGAGCTCCCCTTTAATTTCAGTGCATGCAGATAGTACAGTGCCTTCATTTGCAGCTAATCTCTGATTCCTCATCAGTTCTCCCAGCAGTCTAGGCTGATATGGGCTGGAAAGGTCACAGCTGTGATAGGGAATCCCATGGTGCTTCCGTCTCTCAGTCGCGCTTTGAAGATTAAACTTCCATTGTAATGAAAGCCTTCTCTCTCTCCTTCTATCTCACCTCACCACTACACTCTTTTCCTCCCTCGTCTCCCTCTGCATATTTTGGGACAGAGGGTGTAGTTTCCAAAGTGCTCCTATCACTGTGAGAAAATGTACTAATCATTTAGAGTCTGTTCTGGGGTGTTTAACAGGACAAAACGTCTAGAGCCCTGAGGCTGGGATTAATTAAAGGGATTAATACCAGGGCTGCAACTAACAACTATTTTAATAATTGATCCATTTGTCCTTTTATTGCTTTGGTTAATTGATTTATCAGATGTTTTTTTTTAAATCAGGCAAAGTGCTTTTGCTTTAGATATTCAAACCGTATTATTGAACATGAAGCAAATGCATCTATGCTGTGCATCATATGTGCAAAACTGAGATTTTAATCAGTGGCACAGCAGGTCATTGTTCACACAACTAACACTTGTTCCAGTTTTACTTTGAAGTGCTAAACAATGCTAAGAGGTTATTCAATATCCAATGGCTTTAAAGGGGAAATCTGCTGCCTGAATGTCCACTCAGTGTTGATGGCTATGTTAGGTTAATTGATTATTAACACTTAGGATGTTAATACTAGGATGTAGTAATAGGGTCAAATGCAGAGAATACATTTCCCTACTGGGATAAATAAAGGATAACTTAACTTCCCTCATTTTTCAAAAGTGTTTTCACTGGGCGCCTGTGACGTAGTCATCCAGCTATTTTTCACAATTTTCATTATCAGTTTTTATTGATTTCATTGATTAGTTGTTGCAGCCCTACATAATAGACAAGTCATTTTGGTATTAGCCTGTTGTCACTGCCATAAGGACATCCTATTACAGTGAATCTCATCTGATGTAATCTCAGGCTCGGCTCTAACACTTGGTTTATCTTTTATCACTCTAGGTTTGACACACTGCAGGTGATTTGGCCTTTGGCCTTTATTTTGCCTGTGGAACAATATGTGATTTATGAGTTTACATTGACGGGCTAATTAGAACGCCATTGTTGTCATTCAACCTTATTTGTATTTAACAGATTGATTTTGACCTTTATGTGTATCGTTCCTGAGGAAGGAGCATTATAAAGAATGTATGGTTTTACAAGCTAATATATGCTGACTGTCTCAATGCTATTCAATTGAATTCAATTTTATTTATATAGCGCCATATCATAACAAAGTTATCTCAGGGCACTCAATCACATGGAGCCGGTCGAGACCAACTTCCACACACACAAAGACCCAACGTTCC
>JAVQJL010099890.1:0-60520 GCA_036024295.1 Nannoperca obscura | reverse complement strand
TCTACTAAGGCATTCATGCAGAGGAACAGGTACAACGTTCTGGAATGGCCATCTCAGTACCCAGACCTGAATATTATTGAAAATCTGTGGTGTGATTTAAAGCGGGCTGTCCATGCTCGAAAACCATCAAACCTGACTGAACTGGAGATGTTTTGTAAAGAAGAATGGTCAAAAATACCTCCAACTATAATCCAGACCCTCATTGGAAGCTATAGGAAGCGTTTAGAGGCTGTTATTTCTGCAAAAGGAGGATCTACTAAATATTGATGTCATTTTTCTGTTGGGGTGCCCAAATTTATGCACCTGCCTACTTTTGTTTAAGTAATTATTGTACACTTTCTGTAAATCCTATAAACTTCATTTCACTTCTCAAATATCACTGTGTTTGTCTGCTATATGATATATTTAACTGAAATTGCTGATCCGAACAACCAATGATTTATAAAGGAAAGTCTTGAAAATTATCAGGGTGGCCCAAACTTTTGCATGCCACTGTATGTTAGAGATAAAAGTTCAGTAACAACATTGTGCGTGTGGAGGGCTGGAGGCTGAACACAGTAAAACACTTACCCAGACTGTAAAAACTGAGGGCACCATAGTCGAAGAAGAAGCAGATGTGCCGAGCCCGAGCTGACATGGTGCTGAAGGTGTGAGCACAGCTCGACGCCAGCGGATAAATGCAGCAGGAGAGCAGGAAGATCACCAGAGGCCAGGTGAAGGAGTCCTGCCACACTGTCTGAATCAGCACCACGGTCACAAGTTTCCATAGGAAGTACCTGACAGGAGAGATGAGGTACAATTAGTTGGTTAGACTGGACAGGATGCAGCAGTGCAGTTGATGATACTTTCAGCTGAATAACGAGAGCAGAATGACGTTGAGTTGTCTAATTCAAAAGGGTAACACAGGTAGATTCAATTACAAGGAGTGTCTTTAGTCACACTTCTGTAATTTGAAATCACTTAGTTTTGGAACAACTGACAGCATACAAACAGGACAGGATACAGAGGACTGACATGGTAAAGGAAAAAAACATGTATAAATGAGTGGAGAAACATAACAAATGCAAATACTTGTCACACTGTAGTAGCAGTATAGCTGCAATATTTCCACATGTATGAGATAATAAAGGAGTAGCTGGAAATTTGGTGTATTTGTACACCAAATGTGGGTGGAAGTACAGTGTAAAAGTAAAGTTTCCTTTCAGACAGCCTTGAGAAAAAGGGACAGCACATAACTTCTTGTAAAATCACGTGACATTTTTACATTTCGGTTTGTTTAAGGATTAAACAAGCAAGGTACAACATGTTAATAACTAAGCTTTAGAGGTGTTGGTATGTGTATTTTCGACTTGTAGAGGGAACTAACTGTTTCTCCCTACTTTCAGTACATTACATTACATCACATACATTCAAACTAGAAATACCATTCCACTATGGTATTGTGCAATATGCTATACTTTATAGAAACAATTTGTCATTTAAGTGCTGTTGTATTCCTGGAACAAATGAGTCTTTAGTCTTTGTTTACAGAGACGCAACAATTCCCACCCATGAGCAAGCACTAGATGACAGTGGCAAGAAACTCTTGAGCAGAACCAGGCTCTGGTTGCGTATCTGCATGACACAAAATCACCTGCCGTTTTCAAATTAAAAAGCATGCTGATGTTGTTTATTATTGTCAACATTTCTCATGGCCTTCCAAAACAAACCTCAGGATCTGCCACCTCTATGGTTAAGGTTTATTATGGAGTTATCATCATTACTAACACTGGTAGGAGATGGGATCACGGCATTACACAGCTAAGGAGTGGCTGCCTCCCGCCTCTCATTGTCTTTCTTGCGAGATTATCGCATTGAAATGTGATCACCAGTGTGAGACCTTCTGGTCATGTCGAGCCATGCGAGCAGCAGAGAAACTTGAATATACATTTTTAAAAGCAGCAATGCAACCTCATTCTCTGAATATGCACAGCCACTCTCTGTGGAAGGACAGGCTCTCCAACAGCATAATGTGTACGTCGTATCTGCATTCAGTCCATATACTCCTTCATTTCTCTATTGGTAAGGATGATGGTCTCAGAAGGATTAATTATAAACTCCTGTAACCAAACAATCTAATGAAAACCTGTCAATCTGTCCGCTCATTTTTCTGATTCGCTGCCCACCTCAAAAGAGAAGAGCTGCTTGTCGTGCTGAATCCATATTTCAGTCATGTTCATGTTGAGAGGCGTTTACTGTATCGTTGACCACAGTGAGACATATTGATGTATGTGAACATATGTTGTTGCAAGGTCTGGGATTATCATGCTGTATCGGTGACTCTGTAGAGTTTAATGATATTCTGTATATCGGGAAAACACACACATAAGTCTGCCATCCCGCCGCCGTCCTCTGCAGCCTTGAGCGGTCTCACAGCTACCAATTCATAACACTTTCTCATTGACATTCACTGGAAACGTTTGAGGTGGCAAACTTTTGCTCGATGGTTTCACAGCAACAAGCTTATGAATTCAACATCGGTTTTATAGAACGACTCAAACACTGTGGTTTCGTCTCTGGGATATGCCGGAGAGTCTTTGGTGTGCTGTTTGGAGGAACCAGACATTAAGTTAAATGCAAAAATTATGTCTGAAAACATCTCTGGTGCATAAGTTGAGTGGTGATCTTCGTCCAGCCAGCAACACCTCTGAACTTCCTCTGCTGAAATTACACCTCCGTGTCCAGAAGCACCTCAAGGCATCCTAATTGCTCAGGGGGCCTCCATCTCCGTGCTTTCCCCTTGGCTTCTGGCTAAAATATGATTAAAAAGAAGATGCTGCACTTACAAGTGGATAGATTTCCAGGAACTTTACCACAACTTGAGTAGTTTCTCACCTTTTCTTCCTGTATGTCATGACCCTGTCACATGAGGGTTCGGTTGGAAGATGTCTACAAGTGGTCATGCTTTATTCTTCTTTATTATATTATTATAATAAGCAGCTCATGTAGATTGACACTGAATCAAGTGGAAGCGATGCTGGTACCAAATAAATACAAACATATCAAAAATGATTAAATTAATAAGTGTTTAATGTAGGTTACTCAATAATGTTGTGCTTCTTCCTGTTATGGTGAGTTTACCATTTGAATATGAATATACTATTTTTGGATAGGACCATGTACATGAATATAAATTACTGTAAATGTGTCATATTTTGACTAAAGGCATTGTCAGCTGGTGTCCCTGTAATTGTGGAAGAAGGCTGCTCCACTTGTAGCCGTGCTTACGGTCTCCAAATTCATCCCAAAATACCCCTATTTTTATCCTCTCACACTAAAACCAGTTTCCATATAAAATGTTAAAGAAGGTTCCTGTCATTGGGCTCAAAAGTAACAGCTGCAGGCAAGATCTGGGAGATCTGACTGGAGCTGTGAGGAAAAGCTGACAGAGAGGAACAGAAAAGCTTGTATTTTCTCGCTCTACTCGGCCTCAGCTGCTCCATGCAACGTACCAGGACAAGGGAAACAAATATGACCTTACAGAAGCAGGTAAATAACGAGCAGACATTTAATTTCTGTCTCTCTTCCACACCAGTAAGCGCTGTCAGAGAAGTTATCTGAAGCATAGGAAGGAAGTGATTATTGGATGATAACTGTATCACCCACTGTTGGCTGTTGAGTCTCGTGAAGAGAGTGAAGTGTAGGTGTGCTGTTTCACTACAAATGTAATAGACTTAGAATGCTTAACTGATGCATGATCTCAGTGTAAACGTTCACAACAGAAACATCCTAGCATGCGGACCTCAATAATTTATCATGTTTGATAGTGTTAAGGTTTTTGTATCGTGTTGAAGCAGCAAAAACAGCATTTGACATTAAAGATGATACGCATATAACCGGCTGTTTGGAGACTATAAGGTGTATTTAATCACTGTACCTGGAAGGTACTGTCTCATACTCATATTATGACTAAAATACAGCAACTAGATCTATTTACTGGGGTGGCAATTCCTTCAAGCCCGAGTTGTCATTGACAGATAAGGTTGGGTCATGGGATTACGATTGGTTAACGAGGTTAGGTCAACTTTCTCTCTGTCTCTCTCTCTCTCTCTCATAGGACCAAAAAAATTGATTTTTCAACGTCATCAGGAATAAGTAGGTGAATGAAGACAGATGTGTCCCTGCAGAGGAGCTTTAATGACCTGTAGTTTCTCCAGGGGAAGTTTACTTTTCCAATCAGAACCCCCCATTTCTTCCCCATCCATAATCCCGTGTTTCCCTCCCTGAGCTCTGTTGTGCTGAATAGACCTGGAGAGAGCCTGACCTTTCTCTTGAGGACCGGGAGAAATGGAGCTGTTTCGGAGTTTGAGCTGACCTTTTATCCTGAGATCTCCTGTTTGGATCTTATGCCGCAGAGTTCCCCTCAAAATATTTTGGTGAGTCATCAACAATCGACTGCCGTGCCGTCTGTTGCTGCTGCGAGGGGGTGTGTGTTGCGGCGAGGGGGCTCCCAGATGGACCAGGCCAACCTGTAATTACTCCCTCGGAGGGATCAAACCAAACTCCTATGTGTGTATGCTAGTTTAAATGAGAGTACAGGGAGCTGCGAGTGGGAGTCTTTCTCCCCGAACACTAAGGTTTTCTGAATTTCCCACTGTAAAGGCTCTCTTGGATATTTGTAGGTGGCCATGCACACAGGTGAAAATAATAGCAACATGGAGCCCAGCAGGTATCAACTGGTGATGTGCTGGTCATTTATTCTGATCATTTCTGCACCCAAAAATAGTCAGTAAAGAAGTGCTAAAGATGCAAACAACAGATGTTTTAGTGAGATTTTGAAAGAAAATCTACTTTTGATCTTTGTGGAGCTCCCTCCCCCCCTACAATATGCACCACACCACCATTAGAAACAGTTTATCATACACTTGACGTGTATGATACCTATGACATAACCAATACTCTTTTTTCCACAAAAGACGTGTGGTGCATTATTCCAGATATGTTGTATGATTAACAGAAGTCTAGACGTGTATTTAGCCTCCACAGTGAGCCAAGATTTCTTTCCCCCACCTGTGATTCCTGCCAGGCTCTTTACTGTACTGTTCCTGCTTATAGAAATATACAGTACAGTCATTTGTCTTGCCAAGCATCTGTCCCACTGAAGTGCCCTTGAGCTAAACACTGATTTTGATCCAGTCCTGGGAGGCTGATGTGTATCTGACCCTGACTTGGGCTGGTAAAGGTAAAAAATAAACTTTTATGTATTATCAGCTTAAATGCCCATACCGAGTACTAATGACATTCTAATGTCCTGTCAGATAGAGGTACTACTCAGGATATGAAGCCTGATGTTGGGGAGTAGTACTAACAATTAAGATTGTAATCACACTGCTGCTCTTGACCAAGCTTTTTTTATTTTGTATCTCAGTAGGACTAAAGCAACAAAGGCTTACTCAACTATGAAAAGGCTGTAAAACAGCAAAGAAGTCAGACAAATCCATACCGGAGACATTGTTTGTCTAAATAGGATAATATGTGAGCTCCTATGTGTTCATGTGTTCACGTGACTGTCAGTCGACTCTGCTGTTTTTATGCTTATCACAACCTCCTGGGGAAGGCGCTGACTAATCTGCATGCCCACAGTGAGAGTTCCTGGTTTTTTTCCACAGGGGTCTCTTCTTATCTTGTATGATGGTGCTCTCAATCACAAGGG
Organism: Nannoperca obscura; assembly: GCA_036024295.1. Lineage (NCBI taxonomy): Eukaryota > Metazoa > Chordata > Actinopteri > Centrarchiformes > Percichthyidae > Nannoperca > Nannoperca obscura. The sequence continues at coordinate 54,828 of JAVQJL010099890.1, read as the reverse complement.
CTTACTGAGGACGCGGGACTCTAAAATGTTTAGTTGTCTCTTGGACACTGACATCATGGCCGTGATGGGTGTTTCTGTTTGGGTCACACCCAACCAACACTTTTTATTTATTTATTTATTTATGGATCTTATTCTCAGTCTATCAATACACTTTGTTCTGTTTGTATTGAGAATATGCTACATGTGAAAATCAGCCCAATGTTGTGGCCTAATGCATGCTTAATTCTAAGGACTGTGTTCATTGACTTAGCTCTTGGAGATTAAAAATGCAATTAAGGTTTAGTCCAGCTCAGTCCTATCAGGTGCATATTGGGAAAAATATTTAAGCTCCATTTGAGTATAAATTCATTCATTCAAGTGTCAACCAATCAATCTTCTCCCCGAGGAGACGGAATGTTATTTGCGGTGTGTAATTACTTGATAAATCCATTGGGAGATAATAAACTGAGGTTTCAAACAAAGATGAATCAGCAGCAATGAGACATTCACTCTGTCAATATTTTAAATCATAACAATAAAATGAAACAGCAGAAGAGACATGATTCTTCAAACTTTAGAAATGCTTACCATCAGGAAGTGTAGAAAATGAAAAGGGGGATGTTAGATGGCAGTACTATAACCGGGAAAATCTATATTTAGATCTTTTTATGTGCAGCTAGAGTACTGTGCTCCAACAACAAATGTAATAAGGTAAAGGAAATGTCATGTTGTGTGCTTCCACAGGGATACACCGGCTACAGTGTGATTTAAATTCTCACCACCAACATATTGAAGCATACATATATATAATATTGAAGGTTCTGCTCATTAGCTCTGGCCTGTGAGGGGATCTACCTCATTTAAATTGGAGCAGTGGCATCCTTTATGTGGCATGGTGGTAGCTGAAGCATGTAGCACATCTGACTTTCATGTTGAAGTCCAGAGTTTGTTTCCTGTCGCAGACCTGCAGTTTATTATTTATTAACCCAAACCGCTATTGTTTCCTAACCATGAGCAAGGGTTTTAGATGCCTACCCTAACAAAAGCTTAACCATCATTTATTTGTCACAGGCAGCACCTTTCCCTGTCGTAAGTTGCCATGCACGAGTACTACAGAAAGCGAGAACTTTCAAAGCGTTGGCATTCATTGTCCCTTATTAACTCGTCTGGTGGGTTGTATGAAAAACAATTCTTGTTGTACAAAAAGTGATGAGTACTAATTTCATGAATATTAACTAAACTAACTAGTTTGCAGTTTGGGATAGGGATTTACTTGCTTTAATGGAAACTAAAAATGACTATCTTTGGTGAGTTCACATGTCCATACTTACATACGTCAAATCTTGAACAAGATCAGGAAGTCCTCACTGACATGCAGAACATACTTTACAATCCAAATACACCATGCAAAGCATATGGAAAGCACATTTGCTACATTTCATAGAAACACAGTGAATAAGCTCCATAGCCAGGATGGCTGACACTAACTTCACCTGATGTAGCACAACAATAACCCTTTAAGGGACGGCCTTCAACTTCAGTAACTATCCATAAATCCACAGATAAACTCTACAAATGGCCGACACCGTTGCCTTGGAGCATTTATTCCAAAACATTAACCGAGAGAGTGTTCTTCATCATTGTAAATTACTTTTGTTATTGCCACTACTTCTCCATGGGGCTCTGCTTCGAGCACATCAAGCACAATAGTAAACAACGCTCTCACCTCCCCACAATGCACCTCTCCTCTCATAAAGCGGTGCACCATAACATCCTGAAATATGTTTATATAAACTCAAGCAGTGGAGAGCATCAATTCTGGAGCCTGAAATCTTTCATGGTGTGAAAAGTCGGGACTATGCACAGTTATGCAAATGATAAAGAGGACAGTGACCACAGTCCGCTTTTTAGTGTTAGGGTTACTGGATTGGAAAGAAACTCCACTTTTATCCCTGTGATTAACATGCATCTTGGATTTGAATTTGAAGAATATATGGCTTAACCATTTGATTTTAATGCAGGTGTAAATGCACAAACAGAACTATTAATGCAAAAAAAGGGTTTCTGTTCTCTACTCAGCTGCATTGCCTTTGTGGACACTTGTCCCCCACTTGCACTGGTGATTTGTTTAACAGCATCCACACAGAGACAACTGTTTTGCAATAGACCAGAATTACCTGGGGACCTCATGTGATTTGACTCCTTTAGAGGGATTATCTTCAGATATAAGTGAAATGTAATGAGTCTCCATGCTGAGCAGCTATTGAGCCTCTTGAATCTGTTTAAAAAATGCAAATCAAAGCTGTCTTTAACGATTTCCACTGCAGCCTCAAGGTAGAAAACTAAACATAAACAAAACAAAAAAAACTGGAATTCCTGCAAAAGACAAATTCTCTGAGGGCCAGATTACTAAGAAAATGGTGCTGCTCAAATGTACTCTGCGAGTGATCGAGTGACTTCAGAAGAGGGATTTCTGTGAGATCTGGATTAGGAAATATCCACCTGAGACAAAACTTACTATTAGTCAAAATATTACTCAGAGAATTATGATACTATAAACTTTAGCATATATCTAATTATTAATATGGAGGCAATAAACACGTTCACAGTAAACAAGAGGGAGAGGGAGTAAACAGGAGGGTACACAGGATGGAGAGAGTGAGAGAAAGAGAAATGGAGTTGGTGGAGGATGGGATCAGTGCCTGAATTGGCCCAAAAAATGGTGTCAATACCCTAATTCAGCAGGTGCTTGACTTAATCATCGCATCTGTCTTGGATATATTTAGATTTATAGGCATATCCTGGTAATAAATTCTGCGTCAAATGTATTTTTGCATTACACAGGCGTTATTTTGTTCCCCACCAGTATTTCTAGTACCAAACGTACCGTACCAATGACGGCAATGAGCACTAGCCAGTTGGAAGCAGAGTAGGGCGGGTCTTCACAGGATGCCTTCTGTCTTGTGTTACATGGGTGTTTAGGGGTGCGAACATGCAGATATGTTTCCAATTTCTTTGTGTGAAGGAGCGACTTTCACCAATTTGAAAATACGAGTAGAGAGAAGCATGTTCACAGCAGAGGTGAAGTGAAATTGTCATCATTTTATACTGGGTAATAACATTGTTTAAGTATTGCTCAGTGCAAACAAGTAAGTGCTGCTAGCAGCCTGGCCACCGTCCAGAGAAGCAAACAACCGTGAGAACAGAAACCCTTTTCTCAGTGCTAAGATGAAGGCAGTTAAACACCTGGTAGTAATAAATAGGCAGGTTTAGTTACTAACTGATCTACTAGAAAGAACCAACTGAATGTCTTTCAAATGTCTTTACAAAACAAAGATCCTGTGGTGATCTTACAGTTCACTGATGGTCATGTTCAAATTCAAGTTTGATAAACATACACCTCAACACATGTCCAATATTTGTTTGCATTGCTAAGAGGTCATATTTTGTTCATAAAAAAATATATTTTTTCAATAATCAGTTTTTTGTTTTATACAGGCTTATATTTAATGCATGTTTTTCCCCCAACTACAATCTTCCATGTAACTCTTGTATTAATGTCCCCTCTGTGCTGTGTTTTTGGCTCCATTTCTCCCGGCAAAACTGACAGTTGCAAATTGCGTGACCTAAATCCAGTGGAATATTCAAGCTGTGTTAACATGTCTTCTCCAGTTATATTCTATAGTCCTTCCCTTAAATGCATATGCGATGAGGAGAGAGGCAAAACTCAGACTCTCACATGAATAACGTACAAACTGCCACTCCAGCCCGGTGCTGCGTCTGGGTAGAAAAATACAACACAAGCCGCAGTGAATCTGACCCTGAATGTGCTGTTTAGGGAAATATATTAGGAAATGCACCCAATTTCTGTCTTCTGAACCTTCATTATGAATGTAGCTTTAGGACACAAGATAACTCACAAAATACGGTCATCAGCCACTGACCTTAATCAGAACGATGAGTCAAGTTGCTGATCACCCAAAAGAAAACTGGCAGAGCAAGAAAGAGAGCGAGCAGGTATTTGAACATTTTGCTCAGCGTATTTTGATAAAGCTGGCTGAATGTGAGAGGAGCTCATGAATATTGCATAGGTGTGATATATGCAACTTTGAGCAAGCCAGCAAGAAATGATGCAGTTTAGTGCGACTTTAAAAGAGTATTTATCATGTTAACATCAGGTGTGCAGTGGCTGTTTAGTAGGTAGATATCCACAATATGTAGACTTTTTACACAGAGATCAGCCAGTGAAGGGCATGCAACCCAATAGGCATTTGAACCTCCAGGTAAGAACCAGTGGTGAGGCTTTGGGAGCTTGGAATAATATTTTCTTTGTGGATAAAACCATATCAGGCAAAGTATAATTAACTAGTTTAAAATTGCCTTCTTGTTCCTACAGTTCAATGTTTGAGCTTCACTGTACTGAATGATATATGTGCAGAGTTTGACACCAGAAGGATGTTTTCACATTCATCTGCTGAAAGTGGAAAGATTCTATGTTCTCACTGAATATCCCATTTTCAGGGGTAGTTTGTATTGTAGTTTGTAAGAAAAAATCCTGGTCCAATATTTAACTTGCAAAGGTGTGATGTTGAAATTTGCCTCCAGCGCGCATACACTGAGATTGGACTTTACAGTGAGGAAGAGAACACCTGCTGTTCTGCAGTTCAACTTAAATATCCTGTATTTTTAATAAAGGTGAAGAAGTAAATCCACATTCAAAGATTTTAACATGAAAAGAAAATACAAGATATTCAATTTATATACATGTTAATACATGTCTCAAAGGGGATCTTTAAAATGACTACTTCTCTTCCATTTTAAAAATCAAAATTTATGTATATGCAAATATTTTTCATTTCAAAAGTTTTACTGCCAGACCCAAGCGGTCTCCTACCTCACTGAAAAGTCCATTGTCAGTGTGTGCACACTGGAGGGGTCATGTATCCACACCACACCTGTGTAAGCTGAATACTGGACCACGACTGGCTTCCAAACAAAATGTGTGTGTGCACAGCAAAGTGAAGTAAAACACATTGTCCAGGGGTACTTTGATGCTGACGAAATATGTAAAGTAATACAAATATGCATGCTTCAGTTGTTATTACTAATAATAAATATTAAAGAATGGATCGATACATCATTTACATAGTACATTTAAATGCACACGCTGAGCCATTTTGGAACGGTTGATGTATTTAGCTCATCCACACAGAAGCTCTGTCAGTGTTTTATCAGAGCAAAATAAAACAAAAACAACTGAACTGTACAAACTGAGTAATTAAAGTTAATTTCACGCATCTGCAGTTTGTGATCCAGCAGACACCGAGGCATTAATCATAATTAGTTGAGATGCTCAGATGCCCTCCAGACCTATCAATCAGCAGGCCACCTCTGGCCCCGACGCAGAGCTGCTGAGCGTCGTCTGCACTGCCGAGCAGGTCAGGAGCTGTCAGCAGCCGCTCACTGACGAGACTAATGCCACCGGCGGGAAGAGAGGGGAAGCAAGGACTGTCACCAACCTTTCCCACCCAGGCAACCACCTGTTTAAAAAAACCTTCCCCTGGAGACAGGACCCATCCGGAAATACCAAGACCACCTGCTGCCTCAGAAGGTTCTTGCAAAGAGCTGCCACCTAACTGACACCCAGACCTCTGAGGATTCACCCAGAGCAAGTCCACACATCCCTGCCGGTGAGCCTTGTCACAGTCTCAGCTTATTACATGTCACAAATGATTATCCCTTTTTGTGATTACATTACAAAATCTTAACAAAACAGTGTAGCATTCATCTCCAGGTGAAAAGGCTGCTAATGAAACAGGCCCTAGGTGTGAGGCTTGAATTCACATTATATTTTTGTGCTGTAAAGAACACAAAAGTAATTAGATGGGTGGTTTCCTTCTCTTGTTACATTCAAGCTGAATTCTGTACTTCTCTAAACATCTATTACCAGGTCACATAACTCAAAATAATACAGTGAAAATTAGTTTCCCCAATAAAAAAATATTACTTTGCCATGTAGGTTCTGTCATTCTACATACTGAAAAAGCAGTGTACAGTACGTTCCCTTGGTTTGCTGCTTACAGCTTTAAAATGCTAAAATAACTAATTGCACAAATTAGCTACCATTTAGTCTGGTTAACAAGAAAGCAATCAGTGCTTAGCATAATGCTAACAACATATTGGACAGCTAATGAGAGTTAGCAAGACATCAGTAACTTAAACAGGATTTCAGAACACATACTTAACACAACATTTCTAACATTCCAGTGACAACAGGAGCCTGGGAAAGTACAGGAAGAAAAAGGAAGATATCAATGAAAAGAATATAAAGAAATATGTGTAAACAAACCCTCTTACTGTGAATTTATCCACACTTCACATCACATACAGAATGAACACTGGCTTGAGGCTTGATTTTAACAAAATGTGTTTCTTTATCTTCCTAAATTAAAGTGGATTGAATTTTCTCAGTTCCTTTCTTTTCTCTAAACTGCATCCTCCTCCGCTCACGGCCAGCCTCTGTAATATTCAATTTTCTTTGAATTCAAGGATTAGAAAGTAATTACACATGCACATAAGCTATATTGTTTTTCATAGCTCGTACACAAATCTTTTTCTATTTCAACAATGATACCAATAAAAGACTCCTGGTTCACGTATAAATTCTCATTTTTGCCATTGCACCAAAATTTTAAAGAAAGCACAAAAGGAATACTGTGCTGTGCTGCACACCAGGGATACTGTTTTGATCTTGCTTCACCTGTGGACTTGAGCACATTTCACAATAAAAGAGTTGAGTTATAGCTCAGCAGGGAGTGCTGCTGGTGGATTCTATGGCAGATACCTGATGAGACACATCCCAGTGTTTTATTCCGTGCCCCAGATTGAGTTTCTTGCTGTCATTAACGCAAACATTGAGTTTCTACTGTGTGCCATGCGTCACATGCCCTAAAGCTGCAGTGTTGGGTTTAGTTTTCACTCTTGGTTCTTCTGTCTCTCCTTGCTGCCATGCATCAATCCTGCAACAGTCACACTTGTACTGTATGTCACACTGCAAACATGATCTGACAAAAGATCTCAGCGTGTAGGAACGGTTTGTAAAAATTCATATAGTAATGGTTACCAATATACTATAATATACATCTTGTGTCCTGCTTGTGTGTGGATTGTAATACTTTACACCACTACCGCAATTGGCAATCTTAAGTATCTTCACCCCTGAAGAAGCTATCCTGTGGTTCTTGGTAAGAGAAACAGGCTACAGGTTTCTTGTGAAATGCAGTCAGCTGTTTCTCTTGCTTTGTGCTGAACAACATGTTCTCCATTGGCTGATGAGTTTCACACTCCAATGAACATCAAACTGACAAGTTTCCATTTGTTTGCTAGATTGGGTTTTTCTTAGTCTTGACCGTTTGTTAGACCATCTCTTTTACTTCTAACTTTGTACGTTATAATCATGCACCAATAATTCATATTGTGCTTTAAAAAAAATCACTTGATGGAACATTCTGTTGCATACCATCAAATGTACTATGTTATTGGATACAAGTGCTCCATCCACAGTAACTAATAGAAATGTCAGTACTGTTTGCAACCACTATTACTCAAATTTCACATATTCAAGAGAAGAAAGCAATAATATCCTGGTTCCACACAGCCGAATTGCCCACATTTCCAATATTGTTCAGCAATTCAAAGGTTTTGGACTCTGTCTCTGGCACATTAACCTACCAAGGCTCTAATTGGCTCAGATGTTTCTCCAACCAGCCAACAGCCAGAGTCCAAACAATGTGACAAAAAGTGTGGATGAAATTGATGGAGCTCTTGAGGACGTTGTAAATTCAATTGACAGAGTAGCTCTGAAACCCCATAAAGGTGTATGTTCAAAAAAACTAAACATATTTTCTGATCTCGCCATATGTTTTGAAAAAATTGTTCTAATGGGTTTGGAATATTTAATGTGCTTATAGTTGTCTCTCTTTTGATTGCAATGATAGATCTATAGGTTTACCTGGACCAGGAACCTGAGAGCCAGGTCCAAATTATATTCAGTCTTATCTTTTGACTCAGTTATAATATCACGAGCAAAGGAAACCTAGAATTTCTACATTTAATGTCAGAGTACCACAATAATTCATCCGGCCTTCGCTGAAACTGTACTTTCCCTGAAATTTTAATGTTTACGTCAAATTTACCCACAGCTGGAAAAGAAACCCCACCAAACCATACAGGAACAAAGGGGCCAACTCGTTTCTCTTCTCTAGGCAGACATTATTACACTCTCTGGAGAAAATCATCCTGAAATCTTCAGCAGGGAAGACGGATGCACTGTGTATGAAGGCAAGGATATGAACAGGGTGCATAGGTATCTATGGATCCCAGGAAAACTGTCCCAGCCAAGTCATTATTCTTATAGGCAGGCAGTAGAAAAGCCATATCAACACCACTGACAGGACTGTATATCTTTTGAGAATGCATGTGTGTGTGTAAATATATATATATATATATATTTATATATATATATATATAGTGGAAGTGTATCAGTATACACTATTGCATACACTTTTTACCTGTCCATCTACGTGCCTGCTTTTGTGTTAGTATGTTTGCTATCAGTGACCCCAGTTTGCCCCTCCAAGTGTTTCATTTATACACGTGGCTCAGTGTTTGACAGCACAATATGTAATTAATTGGTTCCAACTGGCTTTTGTATTTTCATCTGTTTCTTTGAGTCATTCACATGATTCAGCCAGATTCAGTGGCCTGCTGTGTTGTGTGCTAAGCTCCATAGATTTCCAATATAACATTCTGCTAATGCAGAAGATGAACACCAGGGACATGTCTGCTGATCCACAAAGCACAGCAACCTGCTCTAAAGTTGAAAAAGCACTGCACTTAGTGGCTTAAAAGCAGCAACGTTAGTTGAAACTGTGGGTTGGTAACCTTACTTTGAAAATGTTTTGTCAAGTATCACCTGTTAACGTCATGTTAAAATGTAGATGAGATGTATTAATATGCATGCTATGCATCTTGTTTGTATGAAACATTCTTTTGTGTTTTACGGATATTATTCCACGGTCCTGCAGTGCTTGTCACCACTAACTCCACTGTTGGCCAGGGGAGGGTGGAGACAACCATGTGCGACCTTCGTGACATGGTTGTGCCAGCTGCTTCTCTTCACCTGCAACTGATGAGCTTCACCAGTAAGGCGTAACTCATGGGAGAGTCATGTTATACTGTAACCCTAGATCCAGCCTTCACAGTGCAGGTACTTCAAACAAGCAGTAGCAGTCACTGGTGCAGTGACAAGGACTAGAAACCTGGATGGTTTTCTCATCCTGTCACACTATTGTCGATTGTGTATAATTGCCAAATGTTTTCAGAGCAAGGTTTAAATGACAAATAGTTACCAAAAGTTTTGGAATTGGTCCAGTAGATTGCTTCCGCTGACAGACACAAATAGGGTTCAATTAGAGTAACAATCCGAGCCTGTGAGTGGCAAAAACAACCACTTTTAGTGGACACATTTCTCACAGGCGCAGTTGCCCACAAGGATTACATTGCAGCCCAGGACCTAGGTTTAAAAGTACTGGGATTATGCATAATGCTAGTGAACAGTGCAAACAATTATTAATTAATAATAAGACATCATTAAATTTAATTTAACAGTTATACCTGGAGGGTGCCCTGACAGCTCATTTCAAGTCCTGTGCTACAGCAGAGAAGACCGCAACTCTGGGCCTGAAACCAGCATCAGCTCTCTGTCCCAGCACAAACACCTCCACACCTCAGCCTGAGGCTTTCTGATCAGCCGTTTCTTAACTCACAAAACCTTTACACTCTCATGGGTTTCTCCCAAAGTCCCAATTTCATCTTGAGCTCCGGTCCTCATCTCCAGCCCTAGTATACTCAAGCCACTGTGTAGGGATTCATCCCTATAGTCCTCATTGGCAAACCTCTGTTTGGATTTTCTTCTCTCTGTAGCCACAAAACAATCTTTTCCACTGGCCCTTGTCATCATGGGTCAAGCAAAGAGAAGATGGTACAATAAGTGCTTTTTATTTGTCCCTGGACTGTGGAACCTGAAGTGTTTGTTTTTTATAGTTTTACAAAAGCTGTAGTTATTCCCCATTTTAGTTTGGCTGTACCAAATTACCTTTTTTATGGAGCCCACTCTGGGAAAAAAAAATAAAATAAAAAGCCATGTGTAAGTCTGTGCTTGCGGTTTACAAATGCGAGCCCAAGGAGGTTGGTTTTGGAATGAAAAGCCGAATTAAAAAACCATTACACAATGTAAGCTGTGAAATGTCCAATACAAAACACAGTGTAGCATTAAATATACCCTTAAATCTACATAACAATGCAGCCGCCGTCAAAATGCTCCATACCTTGTTTTCTGAAGAACAAGATTGTTTCCAAATCAAATAGCTCTTTTCTCAACTGAGCCCAGGGGGAGAGAGCTGCACTAAACCAGGTAACCAACTACAGACTTTGTTTCTGTCCTTGTGCGCACACAGTTTTGGATGCAATTGACAATTAAATGTTGTGTTATTTTCAAATGGATTGCTGGGATATGTTTAAAGAAAACTTGATATGATCACTACATGAAATCACACAGGTGTTACTCTCCACTAATACAAACAGTCGTGTGGATTCTCATATCTTTTCTTCCAGGTGGTTTGATTTGCCTGAAAAAGACTCAACTGCTGCTGTGGAGAGAGAGCTGCAGCTCCTGGAGCAGGAAGGACTGTGGATTCACGTAGGGATCAAGAAGTCTGACAAATACGAGTATGATAGACAATCAAGACACGCAGGATGAGAGTACTATCAGTGGAACTCTATACCTGTTTAGGAAACCACTCATGAAACAAAGCTATCAGTGTTTTACACTATATGAAATACACTTTGTTGAAAATGATAAAACATTTGCTTGTTTTTCACTACACAAACATGCTACATGCCAGGTAAACACCCCCCACAGTTAATTCTTCTGAATGGTCTGAACCAGTGTACCAACTCGTTTGTATTATAAGTGAAGCTTGAGATAAGGTGGAAACTGAGGACAACAGACTGGAGGACACCCAGCACTGGCAAAACAAATGCTGGAATTCTACCAAAATGCCAGACCACTGGTACCCAAAAAGGGGTGGGAGTCTGGACCTCTCAAAATATGATAAAAATTATGAGTTCTCTTAAATCATGCCACTAAAAACAAATCTATTTATATGAGTGGTTCTTGTATTAGGCCAATTGTGTCACTATGATCATATATCATATATCATCCCACCCCAGCTCTCATCTTCAGACCTCTTTAATTCCACTCTGCCCTCTCCCGTTCTCCTTTCCTCCCCTCGTCTTTATTATCCTTTCTACCTCCCACTCCTCATGGAGTCTCTATGTGCCGATACTCAATATTGTGTATAATTTTACACAATTCATATGGTTAGTGCTGCAAGCGTTGGTACTGAAATGGGTTCCTCCACAAATCCAAATAAATAAATAAAAATAGGGCTTTGCTATTCACACATCCTTCCCACTCCTTCCCCCCAACCTACTCAGAATAAGGAAAACCATGTAATTACAACACATACTCTGTTCTAATTATGTAAAAGCATTTAAATTATTCTATTGCACCGATGGTTACATATTTAAATGTTCATTGTGCAATTGACCAAACAAGAGATTTTTCATGTGAATTGTGCATTATGGTCTTTGAATAAATTATTTGCAGAGCTGTCAAAGATCAAACGTAAAAAGCTTTCAGCAGTCACCTCAACATCATGTCGCTGAAGGAAATCTGCAATGTCAATAAGAATGTGATACTAGTTAGTTTACATTAAAGTTGAACTGAAATTTGAGTTCTCCCTTTTTGTGTGACGAAATAGGAACTTTAATGATGCAGATACTGTGCACAATTTATTTTGCATTTTGCGCTCAGGACAGACCCGTTTAGCCTGATTAAAAACATTTTCTCCTTTTTTCCAGTAAGCATTGGTTATGTACTGCAGCTGGTTAACTGCAAGACCCCAGGAGCAGTGCCGGGTTGTGAGGGTTAGGGTTATTGCAACTTCTGGCAGCATCACGTGACGCACATTAGCTCCAAAATATATATTTCTTTACATAAAAAATCATTAGAAAGGGAGCTGCTGTGAAATTGTGAATACATTTCTCACAAACCTTCAAAATTACTGTGTTTCATCAGAATTTACTCTGTTCGGTCCAATAACATTTGGAGAGTCTAGAAGCGCAGTGTGATTACATCATTTTATTCAATACTGTGTGCACGGAGCAACAAAAGGTCAGCTGGCTCAGCCAGAGGAAGGCTTGAACAGACATGCTCTCAACCAGCTCGGCTGAAGAAAAGCTCTGCATGCTCTGAGGGCCCAAAAACGCAGAAGCATGAGGCTTTTCTGGCAGTGAGCAAAGTTCATTGGAACGAATGGGGTGCCATCTTTGAACGTGGTATCCAGATCTCATTTATATATCTATTAACTGCCTAAACGTCTGTAGTGCCGACATTAAAAAAAACACAATGTAGGGGCACTATCACTGCAGAAAAATAAATACAACTTAAATGTTTTCTTTTTGACATTTTTTATCATAGAGGTAACAAATATGAATTTTAAATTAAGTTTTCATTCTTCAGTGATTAGAGTGTGTCTGCATGTGTGTGATAAATGGTTCTCTGACATCGCTGCTCTTTCCCACCCTTTAATGCTTCGACTCCAGACTCTACCGGGAGATGGAGGGTGAAGAGTCCCAAAAGGGAGGAAATCTGCATAAAGTCTAAGCGGGCGCTCTAAGGCAGAACGCCGCCTATGACCCTTCCCTACCTCAGAGAAAACTGACCAGAGATGAGAAGGCCAATGAGCAGCCAGTGAAGGTGAGAGAAAAACACTTCCCCCTTGTTATTTTGCCTCAAGCTCCCTTGAGTCCAGCCCAAGTAGCTGCAATGTTAAAAAGAAGGGTGTATCAGACGAAACAATCAGCATGGCATTGATTTAGCTATTAGTGGTTGCACGACACATTGGTGTGGTGAAGAAGTTTCTGTTAAGTAAAGTATCATTCTATTGACAAACATCCCAGCGAGAGCTCATCCAGAAGTGAGGTTGTAGAGTGGAGCGGCATGTGGTCTTTACTGCAAAACAGCGGCCTTCAATGTTTCATCTGCTCACCTGCTAACCTCAAAGTCATTACCGAGCACACACACACACCAACGCACGCACTGAAACTAACAGACAGCATGATAAGCTTTGTGTTTAGGTTCTTATCCTGCCTACATCAGCAGAATCCTGGGACCAGATTGCAAAACTAAGTGACCTCCATCCCCTCAATTTTTTGTAATACACTGTACAGTACCTTCTTGTGGGACTAATAGATAAAACTGCGCTACGAATCACAATTTATTTGGTTGGAAACAAATTGATGAGTTTACAACCAATTTGGCTGCAGTGCATGGACTCATCTACCCTCAATTAGCTTAAAACCATGATACATTATGAATGCCTTGCCCTAGATTTTAAATGTTTCTATTTGATACAATATAGGGCTGTACACACAGTGAAGAGGGCAAAAGTGCAACGGTTTCAGTCCATGTTGGACTTTCCTCAGTGCAAATGAGGCATGCATGGTGAATAGCCCTATATATGGGTTACTCTGCAGGTGCACAAAATCAATGATCCAGGGCTTGATTAAACACACATGAAGCCAATTGCCAGCAGGTCAAGTCATTACAAACACAGTAGAAGAATTAGCATTGACACATTCTTGTGCACACACTGAGTCAGAGTTACGGAAAACAGGTCATATCTGATTCTTCATTTGCACGTTCTGGGCCCAGCGGTTGGCCTTTTGATGAGTGAGCTGGTCAAATAGAGAAATAACTATAGCATTAGCTCTCACTGTACACCCCGATGGGGATATTTAAGCGTCACTCTGTGGGAGTGGAGTTTGTATCTGAGCCAGGGAGACAGAGAAAGAGAGAGAGAGAGAGAGGCACAGGACGAGGTCTTCAACAGCAAGGCTGACAAATTCAGTCTGACAGTGACTAAGTTACAGTGTCCTAATGGCTCCACACAAATCTGACGTTTTCGCCTGCCACACATATTAGTTTAGTAGAGAGGATGTTTAAGTCACATGCTTGATGTACGTAATAATTTATTCGCCAAGTCTGTTTCCATTGCACTTTGTCGCATTTTGCAACTTTTTCACCTCATAAAATTTTTTTTTCCTGATATTTCAATCTTTTCCTAACATTTTTCCAATCAGCTTTTTCTAATACTCAAACTGAAGATGTGCATAAAAGCAGGTGAATGGAAACCCATTTTGTGGCTTTTATGTATCAGGCTACTGTCTGGCTCAGTGTGACCGCTCTACCCACAATAAAAGACGTTTTATGCAAGATTTGATTGGCTTTATCAATATAATGTCTCCATCTATGTTAACGGATGCCTACCGCTATTCTGCCAAATATATGCAAAACTAGGGAGCGCCATTATGAAATATATGCGCTGTAGCAGACTTTTATTTGGACTACAGAGAAAATATGTATTGCCTTTAAATATATTCATCTCTAACCTACACATGGTGTTGTGTATACAGTAGGAGGCTAGGCCTTAAGGGGGTTGTGATCTCCTTCAAGTCTCTTCTTTGAACATACTTTTATCAAAAGATCCTTTCCTGATTTTGTTTGCATTTTCTGTCTGTCTTTCATTCCTTTAAAATGTTTTCCTTTTCCTTTTGTATTGAATGTGCAGTTGTTACCTCTGTGGCCTCAAGACATTTGACATTGTAAGCTTCACAAAGGGACACTGGGGTTCCTTGTTTTGGTTGTTTAAGCTGTCTCATGGAGACTCATGTCTTCTTAGAGAAGGAGAAAAAGTGAAAATCACCAGAACGAAACCCAGTTTGTAAGCATGTGTAAGATCCCCTTTAAAGCCTACACTGTATTAGGCTTCTGGGTATAAATCTAATTTGTTGGTTGAAATGCCCAAGGTGGCATTGTCTTTCCCACACAAGCTAATATTTGCATTCCATTTGGTGCCATTATCAAAATATGTAAATAGGCTGGTTTAATTCCTCTTCTGTGAGGCTTTTCCTGAGGTCTCCTTTTGTCTTATTCCTTAAGAGAGTTTAATAGAACACTTTCTTCCTCCCCACTATATTTGGTTTGTCATGTTCATATCTTGTTTAATGGGTTGTTTGATGCAGGTTGTGTCAAAGCCCTTTGAGGCTGTAATGGTGATAACTGGCCAAAACAATCTGCTCTGCCAGCACCCGACTTGGGTGCTCACAAGACGTCCGTTTTGTTTGTTGACAATTCCAATAAAGTTTATTCAAACAAAGCATGAATGAAAAGAAAAAATGAAAAGACTAATTCTAAATAATAATAATTAATGCAGGAAAGTTTGTCCTCCACCCATTTCAAGGCTAAAAGTCATGGACTCTTGAAACTCCAAAACCCTGTTCATTTGTTCGTATCCAGCCGTCCGTAGAGCTAGCAAAGCCCTGAGGAGCATTGAACAGTGCCAACTCAGGTTAAAACCCTGGAGACTTCAGCTGCAAACAACAAATCTAAACTGCAAAAAGGCCACGAAACACAGAGGGAGATGTTGGAGGCAGAGGTGACAAGCTCCTTTATTTTGTATGTGCATTCAACTGAACCGTGGCAAAACAAGGTGCCCAAAGCAAAAACTGCTTTCCTTTCAAGTTCAAGGTGGATGCCAAGAGATCTCCCACAGCATACCGAACATCTTTTCCGGCAAAATGAGGCTCAACGGCTGATTACTTAGTTGTGAGTACAAAGCAGCCCAAGCAAGAATCAATCTGGATTTTGAGACGAATGATTAGGTATTTACTTGCAAATGAAAAGAAGTACAAGGCAGAATCACTCATGGATGAATTGCATCAAAGCTCTAAGCCCTCAATAAGCACAACAATGAAATGAGAATGAAAATGGATTACTAGTTTTACAAAGTCTCTTATCAGTAGGTTACACCTGTGAAAACACCCGTTTTAATTCATTTGAAGGTAATTGTATGGATTTTTATTGCTGAAAAAGTAACAAGTGGATTTTTTACCTTACCTTTTAGGAATATATGTGATTTATCCTTAAGTTACTGGTTGACAAGTGGCCAGATCACAGTGTAACACTCAGGGAAACATAAAGGGCCATATTTCCAGCCCGCTCCTCTTGAGTGTCAGAGAAAAAGAGTCAAAAAAATGGTGCCCTTCCTTGATTTTCTAAAATTTGTCACTGTCTCAGAGAGTTCAAAGCCTTGAAAACTATTAATCCATCACAGGCTTGGCTCCCTGGCCCCTCTGCTCTGACCTTGGGCCATAAACAGCATTACTGATGTATTGCAGGGCCAGAGACTGAATAATTACACAGAGGACTTGAGGGAACTTGACGCACAGCGCGACAGGCTGGATGCTGCCAGAACAGATGCCGTGTGTCATTTGAATCGAGATACGCCTACATATCTGATTCTGTGTGGGGTAAAATCACAGTGTGGGTGGTGATTATGAGTCTTGATTAAAAACCTAATTAGATGGTTTAGGATGCAAAGATATACCACTACAAAGGATACCACTACATGAGCGTGTTGTGTATAAAATTGCTTTGCTGAAAAGAGATTATATTATAATACTGGTTACCCTGAGCACATTGTAATTACCAGCAAACATTGAGATTTGTGCACCTGGGTACGTTTTTTATGAAACTGAAAATATTAAATATATATAATTAATACCATTGTGTGTGGCAGCATATTGCTGTCACCAAACAAATTAATTATTATGGACATTTCTTATTATAACCTCATCCCAACTTATCATTTTGCAACAGTAAAAGTTACATTGATTCTTTTTAAATAACAAGAAAGTGACGGAACAAAATAAATAAATGAAAAATTGTCTTTTATAATGTAAAACTTGTAAAAAAATTAGATCTTTTTTCTTAATGTCACTGCTGTAAAACAGATTTTTTCTTTTGTTATAATTTTGACTAAATAAGCTTAAAGTGTTAAAGTGAGAGACATACTGTACTTTGTCTATGATTACTGAATAAATCCAATTCTGCTCAAATTTAGCGACTTAACAATATCCTTAGATGTGTGCGACTTCACCGTCCCAGTCTGTTGTGTGATCATGTTTTTAATTTGCGTGTAATGATCCTCATTATAAGGTTTCTGTTTGTATAAAGAGGGTGGACAGTTAAGATACTGTTAAGTTCACAGTATGTTTTATACTTAAGTCATTCTTTATAATTTTTATTGGCAGCACAACAGGTGTGCGTGCTAGTGAGCAAGCAGCCTTTCTGCATGCATATTGATGTGACCTTCTTTCCCGTATGCAGAGAGGGAGGAGCAGGAGCAGCAGCATCCATCGCAGCCACAGTTCAATCTGCCTGATGGTGAAATAAACTGTGTTCTTCAGCCCCACCTGAGCCAGCCTGCTTCTACAGCTGTGCCTCCATGTCTGAACAAATGAACCAAACAAACACACACTGACTTATATATTTATTTTACGGTTATCTGGGCCTTGTTCTCTGACATCTGCTCCAATGATGCCACAGCTTTAGAAAGATCAGAAGAGAAAGGAATAAGCAAACATAGAAAATTTATAGTAATAATGAAATATGTAGTATGGATCTCAGAAATGTGCTTCCAAAGCAGACTTGATATCAGTTTTGTAACATGTTTCATGGTCATAGTATTAATAATAAAATATATGACCTTCCTTGATTATGATGCTATATATTTCTGGCATGATCTGTGATATATATATATATATTCCATTTTCAGAGCTGTATAAACAAATATTAAAACATGTTGATTTGTATGAAATGCTGCTGAGAGAATCTATTACTGACATTCAAAAAGTTCATCCCCTTATGCCCATTTTTGACCTCTAACAGCACCCAATATTTGCCAAATCTGACTTCAAAGTGCCTCTTCCATTAAAGGATTACATGGGTTGATGTGTGGCTGACTGAGGTCCCAGTGATTTTACCTGCCAGTGATCAAAGTCCCAAGAGCTGTACGGAGCTTCATACCAAGTGTCAGCTCATTGTTTACATTGACTCATTCACAAGATCCTACAAGAAGTTGCCATGCAAGGTCCTGTAGAAAGAAGTACAGTTATTCACACTATCACCTCAGTTTCTTGATGTTGTTGTTGACTCTTTGTCAACCGGTTCGGTTCGGAATAAACAGCGATAAGACACAGATGTTAACATCCTTCAGAAACAGATGCTGTGGTTAGTCGTCTTTGACCTCTTTTATGCATTGCAAGCTTAAAAACATGCACAAAAGCATGTCCACTGTGTGTTACTACAACACAGTTTCCATCCTCTGTCAAGACACATGGAGGCTGAGGAGGTGAGACTGAGGTCCTGCCGACATCCTGAGAGATGAACCGAAGCGGTGAGCGGTCTGAGCTGCAACTGTTTGCATGAAGAATATCAATAAAACATGAGATGTTTGGAGACTTTGTGTCCGTCGGATCGCTTTTATTTATTTATTATGCCTTTTCTGCATAATGCTGCTGAAGATGTAATCAGTGGAGCAGCAAAGCCCAGTGATCTATGTCTGTACTTTTATCTGATCACAGATGGGGTGAGCGCTGGCCGGGCAGGGACGAGATGTAGCAGTGCTCCTAATTAATTGTCCACGTTGTGTAGATGTTGCGGTGTCAAACGACAACCACCGCTTCTAACCTCAGCCCTGTGAGCCTCCTCCCTCGCACTTATGATATGCATCAGCTGCAGTGGTGAAAGAAGTACTCATGTGTTTCTTAAGTAAAAGTCGTAATTCCTCACTGTGAAAATACGTAAAGGTCATTCAAAACCTTACTTAAGTATGTAAGAATCAAAAGTAAGAGCTCACATTTTGCCAGTGTTTTACGATTACATGTGATGTTTTCAGGGTTAACATTACTGCTGCATTAATATGTAGGTTGCATTTTACGGCTGTAGATGTTTTAGGTTATATCAATTTGAACTCCTTAATATATTGTTGGGTAGTTTAAATTATAGAGCAATGGATTGTAAAAACAGCCCTGTTTTCAGCTTTGTGATGATGCATTTTCTAATCAGTTTGCTAATCCAAGGAGTTTTTAAATTGCATATTTAGTTTAAGAAATAGGAGAATTGTCCCAACAGTTAATCCTTCAGTTTAATTTAAATAATCACCCAATGCATGGTTTGAAAAATAGTCATCTGAAAGGTAACTAAAGCTGTCAGACAAATGTGGTGGAGTAACAAGAAGAATATTTGCCTCTGTGATGGAGTGAGAGTGAGAGTAGAAGTATAAAATTGCATAAAATGGAAATACTCAAGTACAGTGGTAAACGATGAAAACTCACAAAAAAGTTCTTAGACCGGATTGTTCACTCATCTTTAAAAATGACACAATGTTTTGCCACCGTCAAAGCTACATTGCTATGCCAGATACATTTCCCAGAATAATTATGATGAATACAAACTGACAACAGAGGTCTGCGATGTCGTTTGTAATCAGGTGGGTGGCGGTGCTGTTTCTGCTTGTAGCGCTGCAGTCTCATCAGATCACTCATCAGGGAGAAGGCCGCTGGTAATTATCCAGCCCACCTCCAGAATGCAGCAGGAAACAGCAGCAGAGAGTCAGCGCGCTCTTCACCCGCCTCTTCTCTTACCACTGATTGCTGCCGTTTCATCTGCGCAGAGAAGCATTAATCAACTCTCTTCATTCAGGTGAGAGCCCATTTATTCGTAACACTTGAAACCAACCTTGAGTGAGCAGTGAGTTAAATTCAATTATCATTCCAGTGAGTCGTGGAATGCTTTACGTTACATTAGAGACAGGCAGATATCCTAATGGTATTTAGGTAATTTTGACACATGTAATGACACAAAATGACAATTCAAAAATGACAGCAGATTTAAAGGAAGCTCTGAGGGACTGAAAAAAAAAATCTGTGATGAAAGATTAAAATGCTGTATTCAGTGAAGCTGAACCCTCGGGAACGTCCTGTTAGAGTATCGAATGGAAAACAACCTTGAACATTAAAGCTGGAGTGCAAAACTTTTGTCTCCTTCTGAGAGTTACACGTACAGGGGAGCTCGCTCGAATTTCAACAGTTCGAAGGCAATAATCCATTTTTTAGACATAGCTACATACCCAATTATTTTACAAACTCCAACTGTCTGAGAGGACGAACGCGACATGATGCCATCATCATCTTTCAGCGCTCTCCAACAAGAAGCTACACCAGAACCTCAGTTGATCTGTCTTTTTTATCTGGAGCATCAGAAACTTTTCTTGAACGCTTCTTAGGTACTTCCATACTCCTAGTTGCTGTAGCCTGGTTGCTCCCCCCAGCTCTGGCAAACCAGAGCCATGCAGAGAGAACTATCTGAAGTCTACGTGAATCACGAATCACAAGTATTCTGGACTTCTAATGACACGGTCACAAGTGTGTGTTGAAAACAACAAACAATTCAGCCTTGCAGGCTCATCTCTGCATGATGCTCTTTCTCCCAGGTGTGTTGCATCAGTGGTTAACAATGAGTCAGGCTGATCCCCTCGTGTCAACCCTCCCATAGTATCTTCCTACACACAGTCTAATCTACCAAACGAGAAGTGACTGTTAGAAAAGCTGAGGTTTGAAAAATAGAGTAAAGTCTGAAATGAGAACATGAGTTCAAATGACCCATTGAATGGGAGTTTAAGTACCTGTGGGACATATGGCGAATACTGTATCACAAGAGTTAATGAATTCTTTCCCAATTTCAGCTACAATGGACGCTCTAACAGACCTGTACTCCCCATGGTTCCATTACAGGATAATCAGATGTCATCTCTCTCTGTGCAACATCTCCACATTCAGTATGTCTTCTTTAAAGTGGGAGGATCTATTAACCTCATGCAGATAATATGCAAACAGAGTCAAATGCTTTATCGAGGTGTTTCAGGCATCTCTGCTTTATTAAAATCAGATATGTGCAAGATTACAATACATTACATTTAGGCATTTAGCAGACGATTTTATCCAAAGCGACTTCCAAATAAGAGCTTTACGTAAAGTGCATAGAACCATGATCGAAAACAACAAGATGTCTCATCAGACTTGTAAGAGCTGGTGATGAATCACAGGTGCTATAAGTAAGTACATCGCTGCCAGTGGCAGATGTTATATCCTAATAGATTTTTGCAAAGTCTCTCTATGCAGTGAGCTAAACACACTTCCAATAAAAGCTGAAGTCAGCAGTTGCATTTAAGTGTTTAATTGGAAGCTAGTGTGAAACTTAAAATGGTTTTGGATTTTGCAAAAAAAATCTGTTATAGTGATTACAAATCAACTAAGATGAGATACTGTAAACTAGAAATAGTGCAAAAATGAATTAACAAGAAAACACAAATGTAGACTGTTAAATGGACTCCCAGTCAGTGTCGCTCCAGCCAACTTCAGCCTGAACGCAGCTATACTCAGAATAAGTGAAAACACCTGTGCAGGGCCTTGAGTTGCCTTCCTTCAATTTTGACTTAAGCCACTGTTCCTCTCCTTGCAAACTAGTGCAAGCTCGTTACTTATTCTGTGTAGACATTAGACAACATAGTGTGTGATGTTGTTGACCAACAACACACAGAACATGGCTGCAAGTTACAGCACAATTTAGGATTAAAAATAGTTGGCTCATATCTGATAGATCACATGTTGACCAGAGAGTCCTTCTGATACATTTCATTCAGGCTACTTAATGACAACAACTAAAACGTATTGCATATTTCTTGTTGCTCGATCCATCTCTTTGGTCCAGACAAAAATATCTCATCAACTCCTGGATGGATTGCCATGAAATCTGATACAGATGTTCATGTCCCCTTCAGGAGTTGCACTACTAATACTTTAGCTTGTGGCCTAAAAACTGCAGAACTAATGACATCCCCATCAGCTGCACTTTGTATGTTGTGCTAAATAGCTCACATTGGTTGGGGCAAATTTAGTTTCCTGACAAGGTATTCTGACTTGCGTATTTAATGGTTTGATTGTGTTTTGCCCTGTTTGTTTCATAGTGAGTTTAGTTTTTTGTTGAAGATTTAAAAGCACTGCAGTAGGGTATTTTAGTTAAGTTCTAGTACTAAACTTTTATTGGTGATTTTATTTATTTTTTCATTATATGCTAAAAGCTTAGATAAGATATTTTTTTCTGTTGAGGGGAATGCCCAGAGCAACAAACGTTTTAGGACAGTTTTACTTCTTTCAGTTTTGTTGTTGAACTCTTGATGCTGTACAGAGTCACCAACTACACCATCAAAGCTGTATTTATTCCCAATGTCTGGGGTGTTTCTGAATCAGTCTTTAACTCTTTGATAAGTGGGAGGGAATTTTGTCGTCATAAAAATGTACTTTGACATTTCTTTCTCCTGGATGTTTCAGTTTTAGTCATTTAGTCAGCCGTCTTTATCTCCTCTCCGCAGACAGAAGCATATTAATACCCATCAATAATGTCATGTAGTGCATAAAGGGAACCCTCCCCCGGAAAGTTTAGGAAGAACACCAATCTGTGATGTAAATTTATGTAAATTTAATTTGCTCTTGAGAGGGAAAGTGTTGCTGTGTTTCAGCTTCATTTAACAGGGAAACAAAAGACCTCAACTACCTCAAAACACGTTTTTTCCGCCACATTTTCTGCTACATTAATGATTGTTTTTTCTATACAACAGGATTTGAATTTGCACGCAATCCATGAAAGTTTACTTTAAGGCCATCTGCGCCATTATGGGTAAATCCAACATTAAGGCACATCAAAATGTACAGTAACCTATTTTCTGTAAGTATATATTAATGCCAGCTCCGTCAGTCAGAATGGGTTTTACCAGCAGACTAATGCAGATTCAAAGCACATCACTCAATCTGAATAAACATCCAGAGAGACAGAGGGGGAGAAGTTGTTGTAGCTGTTATGCCAGTTAAAAGGATGGTTTGTACAGTTTACATCATCTCATTACTTCAGTTGGACCCGGGGGGAAATGTATTTCCCTTTAACCTCTTTAACCACCAGAGAATAAAGCCCACAGCAGACTTCTCACTCCAATGTTTGAACAACTGGACCCACAGTAACAACACGCAGCTATTACAGGACGTGCATTATATTAATAAGAAATGTGCATCTATCTTTAGTATTTTCATTGGACATATGTTGGACACATACACAACACTGAAGTGTGTATGTGTCTTGTACAGTGCCTAGTCTGTACATTTTAGTTTAAGGTAGAAAGGGTTAAGACTAAGTTTTAAGGTTAATTAGGGTTAATGTTATGTTAGGAAACGGCCAAACAACATCCCCTAAAATTCAATATAAAAAATCTATTATACAATATGCCAGTTTGGCCTTGGGAGAATAAAACAGTGATCCAAGCCTATCATAGGTATTCTTCTGCAGTCCCAGTGGGCTCTCTCCTCACATGTTTAACTGCTCCAACCAGTACTGAAGAATGTCTGAGGCCCAGTCCCAGGGTTCTGTATGGAAACAGAGTTTCAAGTAAATATTGGCATTACTGGTTTATATTGTTGTTTAAAGTGGTGATTAAATCCTGGACTCTCTTCTCTAACCTGTCAGAATTGTTAATGAGGGGGACGAAGATCAGTTGTGCTCATGTCTGATCAGTATTCCTATCACAATGTTTTTTTTTGTTTTTCCTTATCCGGTTACAGATCACGTCAGGTGTAAATGGGGTCAGCCAAAGAAAACTCTGTTTAGCCTTTGCACTTCTGGACAGAGTACTGTTTTTGGCTTGCAGGGCGGGGGCATAACTGAACACCATGTTTTGATCGTCCTCTTTATGAAAGTGGTCATGTACATGGACACTGTCAGTGCTAAGCAGTCATTGCTCCGGTGGTTTTGCTCTACATTTCCTGTCAATCAAACAGTCTCCTTGGGATTTTCTTAGTCTGGCTCGTGCTTTCATTATGTATGCACGGTGGCAATCATGGCTCCCGCTAACTACCCAGGAAATATAAAATAAAATCGCTTTATTTGCACCACAGGAATTTTCAAACAAAGAGCTACCAGACAGCAGGTGTTCAGAAGAGCAAATGTAAATGCTTTCATGAACCGTATATCATTATTTTTTGATGTGATATGAAAATTACTTCAACTATAAAAACCTGTTGGAGATGGTGAAGAAATAAATTTTCTACTTTTTCTCCTGCTTAAACATCCCACCCACGTTCCAAAGTATTGCAGTGACAGTGATGTAAAAATACACCAATTTTAGTATTTTGATGGCTGATTTTCATTGCATCATTTATGTCACAGTATAAGATTATCTTCAATCCTGTTCTGATTATCCAATAGTCTACCTGTCAGGCAAACACAGTTTAGGGCTTCAGCAAAAACACATTAAATGTCTGCAGAGTGAAGTAAGTGACCCACAGTCTGTGTTCTATAGTCCGCGCTGCTCATACCTTCACTGTTCAAAGGGTTTTGGTGTCGGCTGCTCACTGCATGTGGTAAAGACAGGAAGTAAAAAAAAAAACCTTGATCTCATTGTAAAGCTTTTATTTTTCTCATCATATAAAGAAAAAGCACATCGAGGATCATAAAAGCTTTCTGACTAACTCACAAAGTCAGGAAGTTACATTTTAGAGTGACTTTATATACAGCAGGTGCTGAAATTATGTTCAGTTATAACAGATGGATTTTAGTTGACTCTCAAGTCTGATGTGTACGTGTGAAACACACATCAATCCTCCAGTCAGTTGAATCCGTCTTTCCATATTTTGACACACACTCTGACATCTCAAATTTCACAGAAAGTTCATCGTCCTCGTAGAAAAAATGCTTTTTATAAATGAACACGAAGTTAACCAAAGATCTAGTTGATCATCACATCTATTCTGCACGTTTCCTTATAATACATTTTTTAAGCATTTCAATATGGCAGAGAAATCTTGTTATAAGCACACAAATGACCATTTACATTTTTAAATATTTACATGACAGCAGAAAAGAAATAAAGAAACCCAAATTGTTCTGTTTTTGACTTCACATCTTGTTGATCCACTGGTTCTGGTGGCCAGGGGGATCTGTGTGTCTGGTAAAGCACTGAGCTCGTGGTAAATCACCCTGCTCCCTCAGGGAGGGAGGTCAGGGCTCCTGCTAAATGAAATACTCCTTTGTGTTTTCACTGGGGGCGGTCTGAGAGTCGGCCTGGCTGCTGAAGGGGAACTCGTGACCGTCTTCAGGCTGCGCGGCTTTGACTTCCTGGTTTCGATACGTCTCCTTCCTGCTGCAGATGAACCTGGCCATTATTGCCAATGCAGACACAGTGACGAAGATCACAACGGCGATCACCCCTAAAAACACAGAAAATAACAGTCAGGAATGTAAGTCACCAGGTTATTGCTGACTTTGTGCAAAGAGTAGTTCATTCTGGGAAATCTGCTTATATTCTTATACTGATAAAACATATATAGTCAGACACAAAAAACAAGCATGATTTACATTGAATGACCTTGATTTAAGATATTTCATCTTACATAGATTTCACTTTATGCAGTGTAACAAAAAAAAGACGTTTTTAAAATTCAAATTTACGTCCCTAAGCTTATGTTTTTAGTTTTTTTTGTAGAGAAAACTAACTTTGGGATATAAAATACAGCTTCACTCAGTTGAACGCTACATTAAAGTGTTTTTAAAATGGAAATGCAATTCTAAAATCCTTTAGTCAGCAACATTTTTATGTGTAGTGTGATTTTAAACCCAAAATATTATCATTAAAACAGCCAACCCATTATTTCTCCTCAGCACCTTCTCAGTCTTCAAGATCAAAATGAATCTTTCCTCACTGGCATCCTGCTCAAAACCCGAGAATCTTATCTTCCCCATCTAACACATCTCTTGCTTATTCCCTTTACAATGCCAGACTTTTTTTTCAAGTGATACATGTCGTACTCCTTCCAAATATAAAATGTTGAGTCAACTGTCATGATATTTTAATGAACTCTCATTCTTATTTCTGCTGAGATGGATCGCATTACCTCCGATTAGAGCTGAGTCACTCCTGATGGCGTTGACTAAAGGTTGACCTGGATCCACTGAACCAGGTTGGTCTGTAGAAAAAAAGACAGAGAAGAAGAAAAAATTAAAAAGCAGAAAAGTAGTCCAGAATAATTCAGATCACAGATGAGAGGTGGAGAACAAAAAGGTAGGGAAGTTAGGAAAAAAACATCAAATAGAATAAAAAAGAAGAAAGATACGGTGAAGAAGTGTATAGGGACATATGAGAGGAAGTGCAGACTGTGCTCATTGAAAGCCTCAGCTCAGCCTCAAAGGACTTCACTACAGTTGACTGACTAATCTCATATATCGAAGTGCCATCACTCTGTCTGCTTACCGAGGAGGATGGTTAATGAGTCCATAAAAAAGTCTAATGTACAGCCCTAAGAAAAATATTAAAGGCATTCCAGACAGACTCCCACATTGGGAGAGGAGGAGGTAGTTACCTAATGATATATAGTATGGTAATGTGTGGGATATAAGGGCTGAGTCTGCTCTTTGTACCTGATAAGGAGTGTGTGGTTTCTGCTGCGTAGGGATTGGCTGGAGAGGATGACCCACAGCTCGACTGGGACAGTGGGCCGGTGACCGTAACAGAGCTGTCAGGGTGCAGCAGAGCAGCTTTAAGAGGACTGATGGAGTTAAAGCGAACACCTGACAGACAGCCGGTGAACCCAAGAGAGGCCAGCCCGGCCAGCTCTGCATCCAGCTCATCAGATCCTGAACGCAGAGGCACAGAGGCTTTACACACTTAAAACACAGCAGTGCTAAACATTACCAATACATTTATCTTGATTTTGATGATGATGTTGATGATGAGAAGTGTAATCTTGCAATGATAAGTGCTATCAATTTATGTCTTAATCATTTTAATATAATTTAAACGTTTACAAAAGAGGATAAACCTGCCAAATGAAACATTGATAGTGGACGATAGTAAAAAACACACAGTATGTTCAAAAGCAAAGTTTTTGAAACAGTTATTCCCACAATATTGATGCATGCTAATTACATTGTGATCAAGTTATGGGAAGGTCGGGCAACTGAAACACTTGGTTGAGGTTTAAGAAAGACCATGGTTATAGTTAAATATACCAAAGATAAAGTGTTCGTCTGGGCTGGGACATGAGCCGAGGTGAGCTGTAGTCTTGTCTTTTGTCATGCTACAGGACATAAAGGTTGCACTACTGCCTACATCTTTACTTAATATTGGCACCGGACATAAATCATGTCCTACAGAATCTACCAATATGAACTGCAGAGGCTGGCTGATCCTCCCATTGGGCTTTTCACTCCTTCAGCACCCTCTCTTTCTTAGTGGGCGTTCAGACCAACAACAGCACTGGTGGGGGCTTGTTGTCTCTGGTACTGGGGAGACAATAATATACGATATAGAAAATCCAGTTTCAGTGTCAGATGGATAGGTTTGAAGGCTTGTCATTATAATATCATGAGGAAGGATTTCACAGCTGCGAGCAGAACTACATGCCTCGCCGGATGATGTTGCATGAAGAGGGAGGCCTGTCTTGTTGAAATAGCAGCAACCTTTTGATTGTAAAATGCCATATGAAGCAACAGCTGGTGAGCAACACATCTTAAGCCTGCACTGCACTGCACAATATGATAGAGCTGGGTGACACAAACTACATAACAGGTACTTTTCTACTTTCAGTCTTACCAGTAATGGTGGTGCTAGAGGGGAGGCAAGTGGGTCATTAAAATCAAAAGGACTTATTCCCTGTGCAGCATGACTACGCTGAGCACATTTCATGGCAATCTGCCTTTTGCATTACTACATTTCTTGTGTACAAGTGCAGGTTTCAGTCTAAAAGGGGAGGAAAAGATCTATGGGGTCACTCAAACATTATGGTTCATCCTCTGGGGACCATGAGTGCTGTTGGAAATACCTTTGGTGTTGGTGAAGTGGACATTTTGACCTGGTTATGATGGACGTGTGCCAACAAATGCACTGCAGTTTCCATTTTTGTGACACCTGCCTTGAAACAGGTTATATGATTTTAAAAATCTTTTTTTTTGACAAAATACAGTATTTATAGATAAAGATGTCACCCACTGGATTGCCTCTGAACTGTCATAACAGTTGGACAATGTGTACAATAAAAGGACATGTACATACCTCCTTAAGAAACTTCCAGTGGGTCTCACTTGTGGCCAATGTACTCTCAACATCACTGTTTGTGACAGCAGGTGCTAAATAAAATCTCCAGCAGCTATAAATGTCAGTATGAACTACAATTATTCCTGCAGTGCAATTTAAATTTCACAGCACATCATTTCCAGTCATCTAAGTTATTACCAGAGAGAAGCAACTTTTCAACACATAAACGAGACACTGCAGAGTGGCCTGGCTGGGGAGGGCAGTTTATCAGCTGTTTGATTTGATCAGGCTTTGATTAAGTTTTAAATTGAATGTAATCCTCTGAGCAGTGGGAAATAATTTGACGTTGAATTATATAGCTCATGTCATGTGTATATCTGTTGAGCCGCCAGCAAGATGGGAGCCGGGGGGGGCGCAATGATTAAGATGGGAGGAAAAAAGCTAACAAATGCGACAGATTTAAGTAACAGCTGCAGCATTAGATTGCATTGCACTAGTGTACCATATTGTCTCTCCAGTGTTTCTCTCTGTAACGGTCTTTTCCTAATAAATTAAAGCAGGCGGGGGAGATAATTGTCTCTTAAAGGTGTTTTAAGTAAAACCTAATTTGCTTCACACAGCATGCATGTTCACATGTTTGTCTGTCATGTTGTCTTTGGGATAAAGGAATATCCAAGAATATGATCAAAATAAAAGCCCAAAACAGACCTAAACATAAAAAACAAAGCAGTTCCTCTTAAAATAAAATTTAAACCAAATAATATCAAACAATATAGGGTGATGTGCTACAATGATTCTTTGAAATGAATAAACCAGCATTAGTGCTGAATAGAGTCTGTGCCTAAGAAGGATTTAGATGGTTGTGCGAGCAGTCTAATCCCCCACTGACAGCACTGCCCTTATATCCATGAACTCAAGATTACTGTCCACCTCCGCCCAGCTGCTGTCCTTTACCTCCACCTCTCTCTGTATCACTATCCCACCCTCCCTCTCTCTTCATCATCAATCTCTCTCTCTCTCTGGGTCTCTCCATTCTTTCCTGGTCCATTAGTTAGGCTGATGGATGACAGCGCTGGCAGGGAGTGACAGTATATCAACTATCTTGCTGCCTCTCTGATACTGATATGACTGCCTGACTCCTCTGGCACTGCAGAGCGAAGGCTGGGTCACATACTGACATGGCCTGGGTCAAAAAAAAAAAAAGTTAGGGCCTGAACGTTAAAAGCATCAAAGCACCAGCATCAATTTGTACTTGTGTCTTAGACGTGCACCACATGCTGGTTTCAGCTGAGCATGAAACCTATGTGGTTTTTCATAGATAGAACTCCTTTATTATTATTGCAGTTCAAAAAGGGCTCCTTCTCTCAGCCTAAGGTTGGAGTGTTCAATAGATTTTATAGATTCTAGTTCTGTTTCTGATTCTCCGTATCAATTTTGCTTCTTCATCTTCTGGGAAAAAGGCCGTTTTAAGTATGCCACTAATTTGTTCTTGTTTTATGTGTGTTTTATGTCTTTACCTGTGTTATTTGTGTTGCTGGCTGTCTTGGCCAAGACATTCTTGAAAAATAAAAAAATGGAATGTCAGTGAATCTTATACTAAATATAGGTTCAATAAAAATAATAAAACACATCTTACTGATTACTGGTTGTGGCAATACTGTATGTGGAACGCATTTTTATTTCAAGTAGAATCAAGCATCTCCTAACAGCCATTTGACCCTGTAAGAGGCAAGCTGTCCGGTGTGCACCCTGCCTCCCGCCCAATGTGTGATAGGCTCCAGCTCCAAGAGACCCTCCACATGACAAGTGGGTTAGAAAAAGGACGAAGGCGAGGATGGATAGATGACAACATATTTTGTGATTCTTCAGTGTCTCAGTCAACAACAATTACTACTCATAGAAAACACTTTTTTTCCTTTCTTTTAGTCTGCTCTGTTCTGAGTTTTGATGGCATCTCTTAAAACAAACCTCACACTGCCAGGTGGCCTTCCACCACCTATTGGTTGAATTAGTTTTGGTGGTAATAGCAATGGCTGAAATCTGACACTGAACAATAAATCAACCAATAAACCTAACTGAGGTGTGTTTTTAGAAATAAGTAAGATCTTTTAACAAATTCCCAGTTCTTGTTAAATTTCGAGCAGTTTCTAATTGAGAACTTCTCGGTTCTCCTCGGTTGGTGCTATCCCAAAATTTTATAATGATATGTAACAGAGAAAAACAAAAAGACATTACAACTCTGGCACAAAGTCTTTCCCCTTTAAGAGAAACCTGGGGAGGACAGATCAGTCCCGTAGAGCACAGCAGGAGTGACGTGAAAGTAAAATGTTCTGCCAGGCAGAGAGCGGCTGAACTGTACTGTCTGACTTCCTGGTTCAGTTTGACCCCCCCCCCACAGCAGCTGAGACTTATTGAGTGTTATGCAGAATCGCAGGGTGCTGACTCCAATCTCCTAAATAATTTGTTCTTTTCAATCTCTCCTCATTACCATACAAAGTGAAGGACCTTTTCTAAAGTTATTACCATTACAGCTGTCTGACGCCACGCTCAGCTAGACAGGCACACAGACTATATATAACACAGAGAAAGGTTCACCAACGTATACTGTGTTTTCTGAACTTCTGCATTAGTGAAAAACAATGCCATTTACGCAAATACTTTACCCACCCCTTTGGTGCTAAAATGCATCTAATGCCACATAACAATGACTTAAGTGGGTGGCTCCACCTTTAGTCATTTCTAAAGGTGTTCTTGTTTTGCATCTCCACAGTAAAGTGCTCTCTTTGGGAGTATGTGAATATGGATGTCAGTTTTTTTTTTCTTTTAAGCACCACAGCTGTTGCTCAGACTGCAGCTTCACCCTCTGGTCCACCCCGACATGATGAATAGAAAACAGCAGAAAGCTCCAGAACAGTGTTTTGTCGCATGAGGCCAAACATTTCACTGCTGTTATTCAAATGAGTCTGTCTAAGTGCTGCAGTCTGCACTAGGAGAGCTCCACTTACCCTGCACTCTGCCCAGAATGAGCGATTTGATGGTGTTGAATTCCACATCAGATGTCAAGTTAAAGTCCTCCTTGGTATTCTGGTCAATCTGAAAGACAACGTATATCACATGTGTAAAGGGAAAAACTTAGCAGGTGGAAAACAAAGACTGTTAACAGCGACAAACTGTCAAGCACAGCTTTCTGTTGTTAAGTGTCAAATCGCTGCAGAGGAGCAACAATTAAACATGAAGAGGCTCTGATCTCTCCTGCACATTTAAATAGTGAATCATTTGTCAATAAGACATCTGCTTATGTTGATCAATCTGAAACTAAAGTGGACACAGAAAACAGAGAAAAGAAAGTAGCTTGAAAACAGAAAGGAAATGTAGCATTTATGAAATTTTATTCTAAAAGGTTTCCCAAAGATTTTTTGTGGTTGGAGCCGTTTCTGGACACTTGGTGTCTTAGGCAAGATGTCCACCGGCACCCCTGAGGGGACTGATGCTTTCATTATAATTCTTTTTTAATTATAATATCATTTTTTAATTTAATTAAAACTGCTGGCTGCTGTTTCCAAGGGTCACTTGCTCACATGCTGTGTCAATGTTGAAATGTTCTTTTTTACCATTTCAGAGTGCAGATCATTCTTTTATAATTGTATCTTTTGTTACAGATGACTCGAGGTTAGGACGCTCCTATACACTAAGTTCCCTGTTCATGGGTATTATCCCAGCTGGGATCATATTATGATAAGACTGCATGGAACACAAGTAAGTTGGGTATTCATATCCAAGTACAAATGATTTGTTTGCAGAGGCAGAATTTACTGCGGGGTCACAGAATAAGCAGCAGACAGCCGATTCAATGAATAATCTGACAATCTGCCTGCAGATTCCTCTCATTATCATGTGATCATGTGCTTAGTGAAGTGTGAGCAGTGGCTTTATTTAACAGTGTAATGCACAATGTGGATGTCAGTGTTACTGACTATTAAAAAAAAACACATCCCCGCCTGTGGTGATCTGTGTCACACACTGTGAATGATTTGGTGTGTGTGTGTGTGTGTGTGTGTGTGTGTGTGTGTACCTGAACAGTGACAGTGTCTGCCAGTCTCCTGATGGTCACTGTGTGCAGACGTCCATCAGCCAAGTCCGTGACTCTGCCCCTCAGCACCTCCACATCTCTGCTGCTGTGAAACTTGTACCTCAATTCCAGCTCATCTTTGCAAACACGAAACAACAACATGCTCTTACTCTTTGATGCAAACACATGCTGAGTTCATAAAAAATGTCCAGTCATTAAAAAGATTGTCGAGAGATTTAAGTTGCAATCCTGAAAGCAATGGACACAAGTATACACTGGAAGAGATAATGTTACTTTACATCTATTACATATAATTACATATATTACATCCAAATAATGAATATTGTTCATGAGATCTAATACAAGATGTTGCTAAAAACTGCTAGTAACTGTATTAGCACCAATTACTAATAGTTATTTTTATATGCATTAATTAATTATTGTTAACCACCAAAATAAAAGGCAGATGCCACAAAGGACAAAAATGTGAGAAAATGTCATCTAATCTTTACAATGTTTCATACAAAGATGTCTATGGTTAAAGACCCCAAACTAAATTTAAACTAATCTTTAAAAAATAATTAAGCACTTAATCCATTTTACTCAAACATTTCATATTCACTCCTTCAAAGAAAGAACATCCAGATATCTGATGCTGCAAGATACCAGCTGCTGAATTAAGAAGCTACAAACCATTTAATAATGCGAGGATTAATACTTTATCTCTATGAATAACACACTGTGATTTAAAATCAATTTCCCAGTTTCTTTACAGTGTTACACTTAATAAATTCCACGTTGCTGGGATAATTTGAATGCTCTGAGATATCTGTAGACTTTACAGATGAGCGGAAATAATCTTTTTTTTTTTATAATTCAAACACATAATACTTAATGCCCTTTCCCATTTTTTTTCTAATTATGACTGTTACTTTTTTTTGGGACTAATAGGGAGCAATTCCCCTATCACAAGAGCACATCTTGATAATAAAACAATCTTGCAGAGGGCAAAAGGTGCTTTAGGCTTTCAGCAAGTGACTCAGAAAGGTTTCTTTGTGTGCAGCAGCTGAGGCTCCTGTTACTGCAGCAGCAAAGAAGAGAGAAACATGAGAAAAGGCTTTTTGGAGCGACAAAAAGAAAGCTCTCTCTGGGATTCAATTAGATACTTTAGCAAGAGTGCAGATACGCCATGACAAATATATATGCTATTCAAAACCTGCTATCCCTCGGCTTTCTCTCTTTCACTGAAAAAGCTGAGTTAATTATACTAGCAGCTTGAATTACTAACATTTTATTCATAAATATGATATAAAAAGTACATTTCACCAAATGGGCTGAAGGATATCTCTGAATATTTTCATGAAAAGGTTTCAGTGTGCTAATTTCTTCCGCCATGACAGTGGATTGTGTTCAGAATTACAAAGGAAATCTCTAACACCTGAACTCCACTTCACACTAGTTTAAAATAATGTGTAATTCAGCTCCATTTACAGGTTTCAGACACTGGATAATGGCAAATCCTATTATTCTATGCTGGAATAGCTCTCTGCCAACTGGAGCTAATGTAAATCTCCACAGTGAAACGGGAGATGAAAATTTGAACACAATAAATAAGCACCATGGCAAGAACAAAGAAAGGAAGGAAGCCCCCCCCCCAACTGTAAACAGAATTATGATTTAATAGTAACTGCACCAAATGTTTTCTTTGAATCTGACACTCTGCATAACAGTTAGGCTGCTTGGACAAGAAGGCAGCAGAGGATGACAGAATGAATCCGGAGGGAGAAAGAAACGAGTGAAAACAGAGGAGAGGAGAGGACCGTTGGCCAATCTGGTCAAACCAAAAGGAAAGAAAACTAAATCAATTCCAGTGTCCTCACCATGTTTGTTGATGAGCAGTGCCAGGTATTCCCTGTAGAAAGAGTTGACGTAGAGCAGCAGAGCGGGACTCTGGCTCGTCCTGAAGCTCAGGGAGATGTTTTCTCCTCTCGATGTTGTATCAGAGTAGACGGAGGAAGGACTGCTGTTCCTGCTCAGTTCATATGACTCCTTGAGGATGTAGGCGATGGACGTGGTCGACGTAAAGCTGGCTGAAACCTCTGAACATTACAAGTATTGGGATGTGTCAGTGGTAGAGCTCAGTGGTGGTGGTGGTGGGTTAGTATTCAACATGGACTTGCACTTGCAGCCCAGGTACATTTCAGTTTGACATAAAAAATAACTAAACTTTTTGCTGAATGATCTTTTTTTTCTGTCTTCAAATAAAAATTGTGATTTAAAGAAATAGTTTGACATTTTTGTAAATATGCAAATTTCCTTTTTTAAAGATTTAAATGAGAAGATCGATACCATTCTTATATCTGTGTAGTTTAATATGAAGCATTAGCTTAGCATAAAGACTGGAAACAGGCGGAGAGAACAGGCCTGGCTCAGTCCAGTTAACTACATCTGTGTTTTTACACTTCATTTTTCTACAGATAAAAAAAAGAACATGTTAATTAGTGAGTCTCAAAAGTGCTGGTAGGCACAACATAGCGCAACGTATTACTACAGTGCTGACTTAGTTTGACATTTTGTTGACTTTTAACACTGTCCAACAAGCTCTTGATGCATCACATGGCGGACACATTAGCACAGTAGACTAGAGTCCTTTAAGTCCCTGATGCTTGACCTTCAGGACAGAAAGGGCTCATTATGGCTCACTCAAAATGAGTGTCGACAGGACAAGCTGTGCAGACACAGAATGAGACAGACAGTCAGGGTCAGTCTGATGTCTGCTGACTGAAGGATCCTCTTCAGAAAGCTGTCTAATCTTTGCTCTCTCCTCCTCATTAAAGCACCAGGACATGAAAGATCATAATAATTGTATTTTGTGAAGCTTTAACATAAACCTCTCTGTCGGCCTACAAATTCATCAAAACTTACTGCATTTCAAGACCTCATGTTGTTGTTGTTGTGGATATTTGAAATATGGGTTGGTAGCAACTGACTGCTAGCTACATTTCTCATTAGTTACACAAACAACAAGGGATGGTGGGATGGTAAACCTTTGCTGCAAAGAGACATTTCTGTGCCGGGACCTTCACATACCATTGCACTGGAGGTGGCATTCCTGATGTAGATGTGTTATTCCTCTGTGACTCTGACTAATGCATCATTGCCTGTGACTGCCATATCTAACTGGCAAACAAATATCTTCCTCTTTATTTTGAGAGCTTCTGAATAGGATGCGCAGACTGAGCTGGCAAAGGAAAATGCAATAAGAAGCAGGAGAATAGGCTGCTGTTGAAATCAAACAGTCACATCACTAATATTATACTGATACCATATGAGAGAAAAACTCAATGTCGAGTCACAAATAGAAAAGTTGGCGTAGGTGCAACATAACATATAATGAAGCAATGAAAGTACTAGGTTATGAATTCAATATTGAGACATAAAAACACCTTGAGTTCTGAAATGTTTAAACATATTACTGTTGTTACTGTTATTGCTAACATAACTATTATAGGCACATCCAGATATTTCCTAGGTCCTTTAATATTATATTTATTTTTTACCCACAAAGATGTCTGGAGTACTTTTATAGAATCTGCCTTCCTGAGATACAATCTTCTAATGAATTTCATGCTAAATTAACTATAATTTCTTATGCACAAGGAAATTAAATTGTTAAGGCAATTGTGGGGACAAAAAACTACAGGAGCCAGTTTGAAGTTGGAGGAAAGACTTCTTTATCTTTAAGGTTTCTTCTGTATATAATTATAAAATATATAATTGGATCTGTCTGGAAGGCCAGTTCTACTATAGCTATGATTGAAGTTACTAGTGGCTTGAAATATCTTCATGAATTGGGAAACACTAGCAAAAGTGTCCTTTATTGACAATAAAATGTCATTGAATGCTGCTTTAAGGCTCAGAACATATATATCGGAGCTCTAGTCTTCGGATCTGTGTATCTACTGGCAGTATTTGAAAATAGGTACCTTTATGACAGAAGGATCCGGTGTAGGCTGACTGGCCACAGTTGCAGGAGAAACCACTGGCTCTCTCCACACAGCTGCCCTGGTTCTGACAGAGTGAGCCGTAGCTGCTGCAGTGGCCCGGGCATCCAGGTCGGACCCCTGGGGTGATCTTCGCCCTCTCCTCCAGGTCCAGGGTGACGCCGTTCAACTGCAAAGAGCGAATGCAGCCCAAAAAACCTTTTTGTCTGGACGCTGTGCCTCCTGCCAACACAAACAAATACCATACACACGACACACTAGTATTAGCTTTCTCTTTCTCAATTGATTTGACTGACATCAAGTCAGAGTTTAAAACCTGCCCACTCCTCAGTTTAAGAGCCTCTTGTCTTCTGTTTTATAATCAAGCCAACAGAAATTGACAGTGTTATTATTAATGTTACATTCAAAACTATTAACTTATATAAACAGATGTTTTTATAAAAGTTTCAGCCTAGTTGCAATAAGCTTGAATGTCGTTTGGTGTGTCAAGCCTATTGAAAGAGTACATTTTGATTGGGAAAACCACTCAATCTGGCGACACTGGTCACTCCTCCTCTCATTCTGTCTCGGTGTGACTGTAAATCAATAATTTTCTTGTCTTCTCTGTAGTAAATTATGATTGACAGCCACATGTTGCCACTGCAGAACAACAAGGCTATGTCTGCTCTGCATGGCACCAAGACATTGACACTGCCTATGTCAATGCGCTGGCTCTTGATTGGCTAACTACGTGCCTGATGAGCCATCTGGTGTCTGATATTCATCCTTTCCACTAACAGGCGAGAGGAAGAATCGCTTCCTCTTTTCACCTGACAATTAGCATTCTAATATACTGCAGCAACCTCACACTGTTCACAGAGTTTAGACTTGGCAAAATTATATTTCTCCTGGAGTTCCAAGCTGGCGATGTCTTATTTTATTTCTTTGGCAGGGTGTTACTCTCGCAGTTTGAGTATGGAAAAGCTTCAAATGTTCAGCCAGAGCAGCTTTTCATACCACTAAACCACAAACCTCTGTGAGGCTTTCTCCTTTTGCAGCAAAAGTTATTAAACACAGACAACGCATTCCAATTCAATAAAGTATGCTCTAAACGACTCAATAAAGAACAGTTTGACTCCACTGAATGGAACACATGCACAGAAAACATCTATTAAATGATGATTTAACCAGCAATGTTAAGAATGTGGAGTTCCTGGTTGTGACTGCAAGAAATGACCATATCCTTAGTGCACTTTGGCTAAAAGACTCCTGAGGGACTAGTCCTCTGAAAAAGGGAGAGAAACAAAGGAACAGGATCTTCCAGAGAACGAAGTCCTGTGGGAGTCAAAAAAGAAAGACCAAGGACTTGTAACAACCTGTTAATCATTGCCTGTTGGGTTTCCGGTTTTATTTTCAAATACCAACATGTCTCACTTTGGGTCACTTAGCGTGCAGGGTGGTGCATTAAATAAGGGATTAATTAAGGTATATACCATGTGACAATAATGCTAACCGTAACATATAAGATGTAATCCTTAAATGTATTGCATTGTTGTATTTTATGGCATTGTTAAGTTCTGTTCACTAACTGCTAGACCCGGCCCAGGTCTGACCGCACCCCCAACACCCTCAGCACCCCCAGCACCCCCTGACACACACTTTTTTGTGTGACTTTTGTTCATGAAATGTAGAAAAAATACAATATTTTGGGCATAACTTAAGTAAAAGTAAAATGGCTGATTTGCAGAAATACAAAAAAACTAAAAAACGAAAGTCGTCTGTATCTGACCATAGAGATCCACATCTGTTCACATCAGCCAACAATGACACTATAACAACACAATAACGTTATAATGGTAATAATATAATATGATTATTTTAATTACAGCTTGTACAGGGATGTGTGTTACAGTGTGTATACAAAATGAATTCCTCCCTTCTTCTTAGTTGAAGTAGAATAACTTTGTGTCATATAAATTCACCCACAGCAATATCACGGCTTATTAATTCAAACTATGGAATATCCTGTCTTATTAATTTATACAAGGCAATTTTATATATTACAAATGGGACACGGTATTCATGGCAATATAGACGTCTTTGCAGTTCTGTGAATTATGATTTAATTCACAGTATGGATTAACAATAACAGTTTCTGGAGCACATGGCCCTTAACTTTGCAAAACAAGAGAGCAGAGACACTCAAATGTACACTGCTTCTCCTTAAATCAAGTCTTTGTCAAACACAAACACCCTCTCCCAGAGCAGTCTATTTCAATATCCCATCACATTTTCATTTCCGTTCAAAGATTTGAATCCCTCTGCATCGCCGGTAAACACCAACCAGGACAGTGCTGCCCATATAAGAACAACAACTCATGGTCACTTCTTTTTGGCTGTTCAGAGAGGATTATTAGCTTAACGCAGCCAGCCAATCAATGCTCCACTCCATCTTCTCTGCATCTCCCCAATCTCATCATTATTTGTCGGCTGATTTTTCTCTTCAAAAATGTTTGTTTACAAATCAACGAAAGTCCATAATATTTGCAGAAAGATAAAGCCTCATAATACAAGATGGATTTTCACCCCCTCAAACACAGTTCGACAGATAAGCGCAAGAGGTTAAACAATCTTACTTAAGAGTCTGTGGAAGAGAACATTAGAAAAGTTTAAAGTGATGACATTTTGAGGAACTGTGGGATTGTTTAAAAGTTCATAAGTGACCCAAAATGTATCCTTTTTGTATCAAAGAATCAGATTGAATGAATGGTTTACTTCAACTTGTCACAATTCAACTTCAAAATGATTATATTGCGGTCTTAAACCAGGAAAAATACTGCTGCTTTCAGCCATTAAGTCAAGTTTATCTTTTGATTTGAAAGAATATGGCAGGGGACATTCAGTATTTTCTTATTGTCAACGAATTCCATGAAATAAACAACTGAATGAATGAATCAAGCCTACTAACAAGTGTGGCCTGATCAGCCAGACATAAGTAATTCCTTTGTGCCACGGAGTCACACCAATAAGCCACAGTGTTGCGCTGGGTGACACGTTCTTTTACCATCATGAACACTAGTTTATTGAGTAGGAATCAATAGACAGAGCCACAGACAGGGAAGTGAAGTCAGTTTTCTCTTGGGGTTTGTTGACGTTAAAGCCCACTTTAGACCAAAGATTTGTGACGAGTTGAAACTTTACAGTTTAACAGGGCTCCACACACACATACATACAAACACTGCATAATCCATTCTATCAGCGCACCGTAATGCATCAAAGGTAATTATTGTTCAGTGTTTAGAAGGCATGGACTCAGCACCTCCAAAGATTTATTTCTAAATACGACCAATATCAGCAGGACGTGTTAACGCTACTCGCCACCTTCGAAGCGCCTCAGGCCAGCTGGGTAATAAAGGACTCCGAGGATGAAGTTTACAGACACATTTCCTGAACTCTAGCAGCTGCCCATGTGGAATTTCTGTGGGGCAATGCAAAGCTTTTATGAACTGACAGCCAAGGTGGGAAGAAATTGTAGAAATGACTGTGTACTGTGAATGGCTGCTTGCTTAAAGATGAGTTGTTGAGACAAATATACTGTAATCTGCTTGTTCCCTTAACTCATAAATTAATCTTTTTTGTGTTTGTCTTGTGTGTGTGTGTGTGTGTGTGTGTGTGTGTGTGTGTGCTTGTGGACATTTTTGCATGCTTGTGTTGCTAGAGTCACAGTCTGAGACAAGAAAGGATAAGATTTGACAGCAATTATCACCAGTGCTCAGCTGCTAATGAGGTTAATATTCAAGCACTACTCTCTACTACATGCCTAATCTTAATCCTTAATATAAAATTAAACCAACCCTGATTGCTTTTAATCTAAATCCTAACATTACTAGGCCTTTTTTTTAATTCTCTCACTTTGGAATTTGGCATTTGGAAACACACAGACACGTCACACTCGTGCTTCTCACCTATGAATAACTGGCTGTTGAGCTGCAGATGAATGTGTCCATCAGCAGGAGCCTCCTGCGTGGCGGCAGGGAACTCGTCGACCCGTAGCGATGCTTCCTTCACATTTCGCTCGGCTCGCACGCTGTGCCACCGGTTGTCGTTCAGCGGGACGCTCGTGTCCACTCGCACCTCCAGCGGCCCGTTTCCCACGTCCAAAGAGAAGACGACTTCTGAGGAGGCTGGAGAGGAGGGTAGGGGTCAGAACGGTCAGACCGTTTTATACACACACACTGTGTGAGGAGCATTCTGATGACTGGGCGAGTGTCACTCCAGCAGAGTGAGTTTGACTTGTTGCTGCTGAATTCTAACAAACCTTCCCTGACACTATGAGATAATTGTGAGTGAGACACAGCTCGGAGAGAAATGACACTGTGTGTCATGATGTTAACGCTGTTAAAGCTGCAGAATGTTAAGTAAGTTTTATTTACTTTAACATGTATTCATGAATGATAAAAATGTATTTCCATACAAGCAAAAAAAACATTTTGGTTTCAGATCCAGCAGTTGCCTGATCTTTCAGGTGTTCTGAGTAAAATGTGTAAAATCCAACCAACCAATGCAGCTGCCAGTATGAAAACCCTTAGCATTGTTCCTGGACAGTTTACTATGTGGGTGGAGTAGGAGGGGTGCGAGACATTACATAAAAAAATCTCTTACCAAACTTAACAAAAGGAGCTTACAGAAATCTCATTTAGTTTTCTAACCATATTGCGACAGACTTAGATAAAAATGTCTGTTTCTGTCACATTGTTCATTGGAAAAGCATTTCCCTCAGTTTGGCTCCAGACTTTGCCATCTTTCAGTGAACCCATTAGTCAGTCGTGTTCCTCCATCATCATATGTTGGCAGGAAGTGTGAAGTGACTTCCTCCCACCCGTTCATCTGTTGGCAGGATAGACAGATAGCTGGACACAGATCCGAGATGATTCAGAGACCTGCCCAAGGCCAGAAAGAAAGGCTGAAGCTACATACTCACTCATCTGTTCATTTCGTTGTGCGAGTGTGTGTAATCTGACACATCACTCAGAAAGAGCACATGTTTTAGCAGCAAGCAATTTAATTGGACTGAATCTTCAAACGTAATCTAGGTTAGCATGTTAAAGTCATTCATCTTCACAGCATTTACACATCTCTATTAGGTTAAAACTTAACCTATAATACAAGCAGGTGAGCTGAAGGCCACATGGAGTCCGTTCATCCATCATCGCACTGCCAGCGTGCCTACGCTCCACATTTAGAGGTGAAGTTAGCAGAGCGGTGACATCTGTGCATGAACACAACATCATCCCTCTTGGATGACGCTGACAGTGGAGGGAAAGCTGTACCGCTGTGGGATTGTGGAACCATTTGATAGAAAAACCCAGAGGCATAACATAATTTAGAAACTGCACTCTGGCCCAGCCCCAGTCATGTTAACAAAAGTAATAATGATACACAGTCATCTCAACACCAGCTGTCATAATAACAGCAGATACAGCGCTGCAGTGAGATGAGAGATGCGCTCCGCTGTAACAATGCTGGGTTTTCCCCAAGGAGGACGGGCACCATTTGTCCTGTGTGTGTTTGTGTGTGCGAGTGTGTGAGTGAGATAGAGAGAAAGAAAAAGATTACAGACAGATTGCGGTGTAGTTCCCACAGATCACCTGTTGAACAGTGTGGCCAGTACTGTAACATTTGTTTCTTGGACTTCCTGCTAGAGACAATCAAACAAACTAACAAAAAAGCATCACTTTCTGTGCAGCACAAAACTAAAGCAAGTCCTCTGAATACAACAGCCCAAACATCATTTTTGGCAGAACACATTTAAGCCTTTTATAATCTGACTCCTTCCAACACTGTCAACAAAACAATACATCGGAACTGGCTATGGTTATGGTTTGATTAGGTTAAATTTAAGATGGTGGTTTTGGTTAAAGTAAGTTCTTTGTTCACTGTTTTAAGGGTAGAGAAGCATTGTGGATTATATTAAAATGAATACTTCGTTAAGGTTAGGAGACACTAACATTAACGATCCTCTCCAGACACATATGTAGTTTGTGTCAGATATGGGTTTACTACATTTGTTTTAATTACCTATAAACACACGTCAAGTTACATCAATTCCTTCTTCCTCATTGAAAAATACAGAATCGATAAATATGCAATTATTTTTATTTGAAAAGTTTGAACACGAGTTGTCCTGCTTCAGTGAAAGTCCATTTTCAGTGTCTGTATTCTGGAGGTTTAAAGTTTTCATATCACACTTTGAACGTTGCATTTTGGACCATGAATAGGTTCCACACTAGTCACAAAACCATACTCGTTCATACACGTCTTAAACTCAGATTTAAGGTGAGCACAGAGAAACGTTCCCCTTCAGCAGGTGAATGTGAAAAAGAGCTTTCAAGTCTCAAACTCCTTTATCTTAAACTGTCAATTTTCTTGGGAGGAAAGTCTCCCACCACCAGCTATTTAGAACAAAACTGTGACAAGTTAATGGGATTTGGGGCCCTTCCAGTTTTATCTTGGTAATGTTTGTATGTATGTGTTGCTGTTTAGTTTACTTCCTGCCTTTGTCCTTGTTTCCACTAATCATGACTACGGCCACCTGGTGCCCTGTTTACCTGGTGATATTTAGTGGTCTAGTTTCTCTGTGTCATTTGCCAGATTGTCTTGTGTCGTTTGTACCAAGTTCTCCAGCACTTTTATATTTTGACGTTTCCTTGTGGTTTTTTAGCCTTTGCTTTTGCCCTTTGGTTCCTGGTTGCCTACTAATGCACGGTTTGGAACTTTTGGCTGTTATGTGGATTTACCTTTGTCTGCTCCCTGTCGGTACCTTTGCTTCGCTGATTGACCCTCCCGTGTATGACTTTTGGACTGCCTAGTAAAGACCTGTGTTTTACTAAACCTCTGTTGGATTGTGTGGTTTCTGCTCTTGGGTCTCTGCTCTTGTACGATCCATTACAAAAACCAGGAAACATTCATATGATAATGAGGCAGAGCATTGTTGAGTCCTCACTTACAGCTGAGTTCGAGCCGGATGAAGTCCTTAATGCCTAGATTTTCCAGGAAGACCCCAGAGGAGGACGTTGTTTTAAACAGGAAGGAGATGTCTGCATTCAGTTCTCCGTGGAAGGTGGGA
Source organism: Nannoperca obscura (assembly GCA_036024295.1). Taxonomy (NCBI): domain Eukaryota; kingdom Metazoa; phylum Chordata; class Actinopteri; order Centrarchiformes; family Percichthyidae; genus Nannoperca; species Nannoperca obscura. The sequence continues at coordinate 11,508 of JAVQJL010099890.1, read as the reverse complement.
AAGTGAAGGTACGATGTCTCCTTGTCAAAGAACGCAGCGTTCCAGAAGTTCTCTGAGTGACAAACACACTTAAGTGATTCATATCCTTCCTTTAATTTTTGTTTTCTAATACAAATGGATGTAAATATGGATATATCACTCTAGAACAAAGCTTATTAAAAGAAATCTCATTATGATGGCTGTGTAATGAAAATCATGTAGTAAACAAATGAACCAACTGTTCAACTAATTAGCCCAAAACAAAGGCATAACTCCAGCTATGCTATCTCATTTATGTTGATTTATCTCAAGGCTTTTCTTTGATTTATTTGCTCATTAAACTAAAGGCTGAAATTAGAAGCAATTAAAACAAGGTAAAATATATCACATGAATTAGTTTATTATATATCTTTTGATTAGAAGTTATTAAAGAGCATAAATTGAGTCATATTTAAGCCATTGGTCTGCTAATTAGCGAGTGTAATTAGCCGTCGCCTTGTTGTTCCATTTAACAAGTTAAATGGCAGGGGGAAGATTGGTTTTAGTTCAGTTCACTGAATACTCTATTTAAAAAAAACAAAACTTAAACATGTATAATATCCAAAGAGGCAACAATACAAAAACAAAGTTCCAACACTGACACCAGAATAAAGAAATAACCAGCAAATAAAACACTTACTGTCTCCATGACAACGGAGGGGTCCCACCCTGTACGCAGCCTCTGACCCCGGCCGCTGGATGTCACCCAGCACCAGAGACCTGACCGGGAGCGTCTCCTTATGGGTGAGCAGGCCTGAGTCCTCAGCCCTGCGGGAGAAGAGAATGAGAAGAGAAATGGGGTGGAAAGGATGGAGTAGGAGGAGGTGGTACAGAAGAAGACAAAGGAGTAGAAAGAGGAGCAAACGGGGAAATAGAAGGTGATGAAGACAAATGTGAAGAAGGATGAGAAAGACGAGGACAAGAGAAAAAAGAACGAGGAGGAGGCGAAAGACAACAGGAGAGGGATGACAAGGAGGCGAAGGCGGAAGGAAGAAGAGGAGCAGATGATGAGGAGGTGAAGGAAGAAGCACAGAGGAACATGATGAACAAAGTAGAAGAAAAAAAGAGGTAGAAAGGGAACAAGAAAACGAAGGATAGAGATTAGAAGATGAAAAAGAAGGGGAGAAGGAAGTGAAGAAGATAACATAAGAAAGTTGAATGATCATGCATACAGCAGCAGTGTAAAACCTGTGCCCAACTAAACTCAAACTAAAGTGCGTTAGAAAAAGTGGGACATACTGTATTTAGATTACTAAGACTCCATCTCTCGACTGCGTTCATTTGTTCTCTGATGTTTACAAGTAGATGTTCGAATGAAGACAAGCATTTCATCTGATACACGTCTCAGCCGATGTTATGTTGAGCCGTTTTCCGAATGAACGTAGGCTGGGTGATTCATCTGCACATTCACCACACTCTCTCTGCTCTGTGGTGTTTCAAATTCCAGCAGTCAGCTTTGTTGCTGTGAAATTTTGTCAAAAAATAAATCTAGGACTGTAGGCGGCTAGGTGCACACAGCGCCGGTGAATCTGATTAGATATGGACGGCAGGACAAAGTTTATAAAAATAGAAGAGGAGTAGGAGCACAAATTTAGGCAGGGAGATAATGGAAAGAAGGACCTTTGGCTATGCAGACAGTAGCAGTACTGGTTATAATATGGGAAAATGGGTCTAACTGCAGGATTGGGGAAGGTGACCTAAATACAGAATTGCTTACAGCATAGTTAAAAGGATTTAAATACAGGATTGGATAAAACATGGGGAGGGATGTTTAACTATCTTGGGATTTGTCTCATTGCCCTTTTTTGTCCAGTACAGCAGGATGTAATAGTAAACACTATAGATAGTAAATGACTTAATTAGAACAGCAAGACAGATTTAATTTAATAATTTCACTGAAGAGTCTCCGAAGTACAACTGTTTTTTATTTCTGTCCTCAAAAGAAATAGAATAGAATATTTATTTTTAAAGCTGGTCCAAACCAAATCATTGTTTTTTATAGACGTTAAAGCAATGCAATTTTTTGGCCTTGGTAGTGTCTATGTGTACTTACACACATTGGTGCTTTTAGTTAATTGGTTAGTTCAGCATGAAACAATGCAATAATTAGTATAATTAGTATAATGTTTACCAACTTCAACATGTTAATTTAGCATATTAGCATGCTAACGTCTGCTTTGCTAAGTAGCACTAAACACAAAGTACAGCTGAGGCTGATGGGAATGTCGTTGGTTTTGCAGGTATTTGGTAATAAACCAAAGCATTGGAAAGGTAGGAATTTTGCCCTGATGATGGCTCTCACAACCTCATGGTGGCGCTAGAGGAAAAGTCAAGGGATCACCAAAGTCAATAGGATTCATGCTCTGGAAACCATGAGTGTCTGTACCAAATTATTTGTCAATCCATTCAATAGATGTTGGAATATTTCACAGCATTTATTAAAGTTTTGACCTGGTGGCAGCACTACTGAAAAAGTCAGGGCATCAAAGCGTTTAAAAAGTATCCTCTGGGTACCATGAATACCTTCACCAACAATACCTGCCACAACAGTACACTTTAATGTGTCTCAATAAAGATCTAGGAAAGAAGTTGTTCCTAACTTTCTTTAAAACAGCGGTTATGTAAAGGATTTCAACATAATAAAGTACCATTGGTCGTAGTCGGCATCACAGTTGCAGTAGTGATTTGAATCCAGACAGTTGTCCTGCAGACCGCAGGCACACTGCCGGCTGCCCGGCAGAGCCCCGCCCCAGTACGTCTGCACCTGACCAGGACCTGGACCTCCCACCCACCAGCTGAAAAGAGCACCCTCTGAAACGCACACACACACACACACACACACACAGAGAGAAATACACACAATTGACCACAAATCCTCCTTTTGCTTCAGGGAACAGTTAAACTGCAAAACAGAATAACATTTCCCATGAATCAACAAACAGATGAGACAGTGAATCCTACAGTAACTGCCAATTGAATGGAAAATGTTTTTAACAGAGAATTCACATTCATCCGTGTTTTCATCACAACACATTTTGTAGATGTATCTGTTTAGGTCAGCACTTGACTTATTTCAAATGGGACATTGGAAGATCTTCCTGTCGTTTTCCTTTCCCTCTTTTATTTGTCTCGTTCCATCTGCCTGTCGAACAACACCCATCTGTTTAGGATTTCAACACAAACCAACTGTCTTCTGAACTCTTACAGCCCTGCTGCTCAGCCTTGACCGCGTATCACTGCTGTTTTTTCGTCTCTAAGATTGGACACAGCGCAGGTTCAAAGGTGAAAAGAGATGGGCTACTTTCATCAGTGCAGTTTGAACTCAAGTATTCTATTTTCCACTTCATATGAGTGAAGATAACAAGATGCTAAAGTTTAGATTCTTCTGGCAAGAAGATGAGCATAAATGTTGTGGTATAAATGTAGCTGTGCAGCTTGTAAGTGCCTACTTTGAACCTGTCCATTGTAAACATAATTTCTTGTGGATTAAAAAAAAAAAGAATAACACAAAGAACCAAGAAACAAAATCAGCTGATGATTTACTTGAGCAATCAAGCCATTGTGTAGATAAACCTTTAGCTGCTGCAGTGGAGTGAGGAGGAGAAATGCATAACAGAAATGTAATGGATGTTTTAATTAGTTACTAAATTGAGTAAATCAGCATTTCACAACAATCCTCTCTCTTGATCCAGGTAGAGGTAGATATTGATATTGCTCCCTCTGATGCAGAAAAGCTTGCTTTGCTAAGAGCTTTGTACCTGCTGCCATTCTCCTTTTAACAAGAACACCACTCTCCTCCATCTCACACACACCAACACACAGAGTGCTTAACAACAGCATTAAAACACCTAACTGTCCTTCAGTATCCCAGAAAACATCAGCCAGCTTAGGTCTTACCTGGTGTGTTGAGAAGGCGGGACTTCCTGCAGTGGTAGGACAGTTCCTGCTCGCAGTGCTCTGATTGGCTGATGGCGGCTGCTAACTGCTCCTCTTCAGTGGCGTAGTCAAAGTGGGTTACATGTTGGTTTCTCTCAGGGGACGAATGCACTCGGGTCAGCTCTGTGTTATTGTGCTGGATCACCATCCACGCCCTGTCCTCTGGTGGAGAGGCAACAAAAGAAAGAGAGAAATAAACGATTACGTCAAAAATGATTTCCTTGTCCTAAGACTAATAAAAATCTGATCAACAATTTGTATGAAAAGAAACAAAGTACAATGACACTTTACTGATTTAAGGCTGCACCTTGAAGTGAGTCGAAGTGTGTGTGTGTGTGTGTGTGTGTGTGTGTGTGTGTGTGTCTTTGTGTGTTACCTGTCATGTTACAATAGATGAGCTGGGGTTTGATTGGTCCACTGCCGTCCACGTCTATGTAATAATGTCCTGATGTGTTGCCTTTGTGTTTGTACGCCTCACAAGACTGTTTGTATTTCGCTGTTAAAAGAAAATGCAAGAATGGGGTATAAACAATAAAAACCTATTAAATATATAACATATAAGTGTTAGCATGTGGAAAGGGAGACAATAATTCCTAAAAATTAACATGTGGGACTAATACACATCTAGGTCCATTTTAGTTTAGTTTAGATTTAGATAATGGATCAATGTTTAGATCAACAATGAAAAAAATGCATCAATCAATTAAAAACAGTTATGTAACAATCAACTATGGAACTAAAATAGGTGAAAACAAATTATATAAAGCCCCCCGTTACATAACGTTGCTCTGTAGAACACACACTACATTATAGTGCAGGAATATAAGTTGCAGGAGTGTATCTATTAACAGTGTAAGAAAGCTTCCCACATTGTATTCATGGGATTTTTGTCATGTCAGTCAAAGACTTATCCCAAGACAGTGCCTTGATACAGGAGGTTTTGACCCCAAAATAACAACCAAACACAGAGGTGAGCAGTGTGTGTGTGTGTGGGGGGGGGGGGACCTGAGTTGGCCCTGATCCAGCCTGGAGCTGATCACACCACCGAAGTGCAGAAAGATTCAATCAATGCTTGGCTGCGTAATCAAAGCCAGAATCTCTTTAATTTCTAATTTGACTCACCTAAAATCCTGTAGGCAGTCTCTAAGTTGAAATCCATTTATGTAGAAAGAACAGTCTGCCTTAGGACTCACTTTCCTTTTCTGACATGCTTTCGGCCTCCAACTCTCTCCATCTCCATCTCCGCTGTATACCTCCCTCTTGCTCCTATCCTCGCGCTCTCTTTATCTTTCTCTCTGTACGACTTCTTCCAGTCTTTGTTTCTTTTTTGGGATCATCTTTCTATCTCTCCACCCTTCTTTCCATTTTTATCAGGGTTTTTTCCTGATAGTGCAAGGGAGGGAGGTGAAAGCCTTACAAGAAGTCTTTCATTGTAGTTTAAACATTCTTACCTATATTTAGAACTGGTTACAACAAATAAATTAAACATTTCATATAGTTTAATGGATTTCAAAAGTAAATATAACATATATCATTGTTTATGATATGATATCATATCATTATCATGATAATGATAATTAGCAAGTTACAACTACTACTACTTCTCAATAAGCAAGTTATAAATAGCTGGTGTTTTCTTGAATACACAAAAATAATATGAAGTAAATTTATAGGCATGATTTCAAATGCTTTTTTTTTTTCAGGTGAGCAGTTTCTTGGTAAGTATGTAATAAATACTTTGCAATTATTTCCTACAAACCATAACATTTGCAAACATGTAAAATTAAGTGTTACTAAAAAAGGTTGAATATGAGATTTGTACAGAAAACAGATTAATAAAAAAGAAAGAAATAGAAGCAGTTCTTTGACTTTCTGAGTGCTTAAGAATACATCCATGTCTTTTGTTTGTTCTCACTTCCTTCTTTTTATGACTACCTCTTCTAATGATCTACCTGGAGACCTCAAACCTGAAAAAATCTAAATACCAAGCAAGTAGGAAGAAGTTCACCACACTTGCTTTGACGTTGTGGTTGATGCATGCTGTTTGAAGTGGGAAGTGGGTGAAAATTGTGGCTTTCATCTACAGCGGGATCCTATCCCTTTGTTCTTCCTTCAGCTTTCCCTCAGTGGATAAAGTGACACTTATTTCTGCACTGTGTATTACCAACCCGTTTCCTGTTAAGAAGCAGCATATACAATTCAGTGCAAAGTCTCCACAAGTCTCCACAGACCTACGGGTATTGTATAAATTTGAGGGAAAAATGCCATCGTGGTTTTTTTAAGCTCATTTTGTCCTAAAAGCATGTTTAACTTAATTTGCACTTGAATAACATGATGCAATTAGGAGGAAACTTAAGTATTCACAGTTGCCTTAATCATTGTAGCTACAGTTTAGGAGAAAAAATATCTTATATCTTTCATATTATAGAACAGCATTCAGTTTCTCTGGCTGCCTTTCTTCAAATCAGCCTCTTGTTGTGCAAAACAAAAAGTTTTCCTTTGAGACTTTTTGATAAACAGATGATTGCTTCCATTTTTTAGGCTCCCAAATGTCAGAAATCCCTTTATCCTAGTTACATTTGCTTCACTTTAAGGAAGAGATAAAGGTTCGTCTGAGACAGTTTGAGTGACGGGTGTTTGATTTAGAGCATGAACCTCTGCTTCACCATGTCCAACACGACTTGAGAGAAAAGCAGCCTGTCACATCACTTTACAGCCTGGGCTAGGGTTAGGTCACACAAATATGCACGCACATTGAACATGAACAAATAAAACAGAAGACTCGTTGAGAGTTTAAAATGAAATGGAAGTCTAATTCACTCAGCATAATAAAGTACCACTAAACTGTTTAGTCTATTCCCAAATGAACACGGCTAATTAAAGTTCTGAAACAATGTGGTAGAAAAAAAAACACAAAAGGAAATTAAGTGTTAGGGGACATCGGGTCTCACTGTTATTAAAGCAGATGCAATGAGAACATGGCTGGAATACTGTATTAATCCTATTCTCTATTAATCAAAGGCCTATACTGTTCTCATCAGTGGAAAAAACAAACAAACAACTTATAATAGAGATTACATAATTATATAATTTTTTTAATAATTATCAAATAGTGAAAATGTATGAAATATCTTCTCTGTAGTGTATTATAATAAAAACATGCCAATAGCTCATGCAATTAATTATATTTCATTACTATGAGCCTCGACTGTTTGTTAACTGAGTCAGTCAGATTGTTCCAGCATCTGTGACGCTTGAGAGAAACAAGCTCTGTGTGTTACGTCGCTGACTGTTTCCTGTTTTATTTTGACACCCTGTTTGTTCCTGGTTTGGGTTACTTTACTTCCTGTCTTTTTGATCTTCCCACTCAGTAAACACCTATCACCTGTGTTCTAGTCGTCACCTGTTTCCTATTCCAATCAGTCATCTTACTCTATATTTTCCAGATTGTCTTCGTTCCCTAGTGTTAAAACTCTCCAGCGGTTTTTTTCTAGCTCATGACCTTTTGTCAGTTTTTTTCTGATTCCCGTCTTGTCTAACCCCTGTCGGATTTGTTTGCTTCACTTGGATTGACCTTCCGTGTAAAGAACCTGTTAATAAACCGTGGAATTCTCTGTCTGCCTCAGAGTCGTAGCTTTAGTACACTACCTGCCCAGCACCTGCATTTTAAAGACCTGCAGATGCCCTGTTGAGGGTTGCTTACAGCTGTGGCAGGTGGCTCCTCTGTAGCCACTGTTGGAGCAGTTACAGTGGAAGGTGGTCCATGACTGAGTACATCTACCTCCGTGTTCACAGTGACTGGGGGAGCACCTGAGAGACAGACAGAGGCACAGATACAGACAGGGAGAGAGAAGTGTCTATCAAAAGTTCTCTAAAAAGTTTCTCAAGGATGTCAATATGAAAAGGAACAAGAGGCCTTCAGCACACGACTATTCTGATGAGCAGGTGTGTAGGAGGGACCTGAATGAACGCAGTCTTAAAACAAAAAAGACAATTTCAAGTCTTTATTTTCATATCAAGTGGCGCACAGCTTCATGTTCTGAGAAGTAGCTGGTTTGAAACACCCCTTTGTTAGCATTGTTAGCTAACACTGAATCAGCCAGAGACAAAACATTTGAACTCCCACCCAATGCGTCTCTCAAAGAACAAAGTCACATTTGATTATTTATTCAATGTTTTTGGGGCCATAAAAATTTCAAGATATGGATCCACATTTCTTTCCTTAATCTCCCTAAGATGCACATGGGACACTTTTTTATAAACAGCTTCTCATCAAACTCTTTTACCATTTATGCAGAAAAACTGGAATTCCCCCTCCCCTTTTGCTTTGGCATCAACTTTACCGACAATCGCTCACTGCTGTATTGTTTGTGACTGTGCCCTTTACTGCTGTATGGTGTCTTTTTGTTTGAGCTTCTGTATAAAGCGTTGAGGGTTAATTGTCTGTGGTTATCAATGATAACTGTTACAGATTTCAAAATCCCCAAACAACATGTAACCATTGCAGCAAAGCTATCTCCCCAGGGAGTGCAGTGGATGCTGTCCATAATGTTTCCCACAAGATGGGAAGATTTGTGGTGGTTTGAAGTGGTGCTATTAGAGGTGAGAGGAGGTCATTTGCTATTGGGAGACTATAACATTAGGAAGTCAGAATCAACACAGTTCAATTTATTGTATAATTAGCTGGGTAAATAAATCAGCTGTAGTGCTAATTAGTATCTGCAGGCATGTGGACAAAATGTACAACACAAACGATCACTGCATTAACCGTGATTCCAACAGTCAAATCTCTACAGTTGCAGATGAATGAATTCCAGAAGAGTTTGACCATATAATACATACAAAAATAATGTAATTGGCCCCCCGAGTATAATTAATTCTATACCAGTGGGAAACAATCTAATAAGAAACATCTGTCCATGTAATTTTCCACAGATGATAACTGTGTTGCTCAGAAACATCTTGAATTCAAGTTTATTTCCTGTAACATTTCGTATTAACACTACCATAGTGTGCTATAAACAGAAAAGAAACTTTAGAATATTTATGTGTAAAACAGAGAAACTGAATTATGTATTTGTTGACTCCGAGTTGTAAAAACCAGTTCAGCAACAACACTCATTTTACATCACAATCACATTCTGGATTGCACTTTTACACTTGTGAGTACATTCCTGTCCTCAACCATCACCCAGACCTTAACCAGAATGTCCTCGTCCTCAAGGTCTAAAACTCACAATGGTCCTCGCTAAGGCAGCTGGACAAGACAGCATACACATACTAACACAACATCTTCCTCGAGCAAAGCTAGGTATCCCAAAGGATGAAAGAAAGGAGGTACAGTCAGAGGATTTAGGAATTAGGCAGCATGGATGGTGCAGGATGGAAGGAGAGAGAAGCAGAGAAGGTGGGATGGAAGAGGTGAGACAGAGGGCTGAGGGTGATGGAGGGAAGGATGGATGAAGAGAGCAGCAGCGAGATAGAGCCAGTGACTGGATATCAACTTTATTTGGACAGTGAACCTGAGGAAATGGGGTCAGACGACTGTAGCTGGAGAGAGACTGAAAGAAAAGCTGTGTTCACACAATGGAGATAAAAAAAGAATGATGCTAGCTGGAATCATGGCAGTCAATAGCAATGGATAAGCTGCTTTCTTGCTGCCAAAGTGATTTTGATTAACAAGAGGAGCGACCATTTGAAGGTGACGCGAGTCAATTTTTATTCTTCAGATTCCCACCAAATCCTGAGAGTTTTATGGTTACCCATCTTGTCCTGTCCTGGTCCTATGCCTTTCATATTATATACATGTATATTATATGAAGCTAAAGCAGCTGGTTAGCTTAGTGCACAGACAGGAAACCCCCAAAGAAGGTCACCCTGGCCCTGTGTAAAAATGATAAGTTGTGTTTTTTCGAGGGGTTATGCACAGGCCTTGGTCAGGTGCAGAGTCCTGGAAGTAACCGGCTAGACCAAGAAATAGTCACATTGTTGTTTGCACACATTAAACAAACAAGATATATCATGTTAAATAGTTTAGCACACCTAAAGTTTACTGTTTACTTGTTGTCAGTCTTTGTGCTAAGCTGAGCTAACCGGCTGCTGGCTGTAGCTTTGTCTTTATCTAAATCTTTTCCCATGTTAAGACCTTCCGTACAATCAGAAAACACGAAGGAAAATGTGCTTGTTTTAAATCTCTTCAACACTGACTTTCATTTGAAGACAACTAACACTTTCAGTGTAAATTAATTGGAGGCCACGCACATAAAAATATCACAATTCACCATCAGGCTACATCTCCTCCCATGCAGGCTGCAAAATGAATGCCCAGAGGAAATACTTTATCTTCATTGTGAGAGCAGACAAAAGAAGCAGGTAGACAAATGGCTGCACATGCACCCATTTTGCTGGATTTTTCACCATCCACTTTATCCCTACTCCCAATGCACTCGACAAAAGTTGGGAAACATCTGCAGCGACAGTAGGCAACTCCTTCCAGCAGCGTTGGTGGAGTTTTCTGTCATTGTCTCAACATTCAGTTTACTGTCAGCAGCGTATTCAGCCTCAAACGTAACAGAGAGAGAACATTTCAGAAAGATTCAGAAACACAAGCCTGGGTCAAACGGTGAACTGCACTTTATCACTACATCTACCATCAATCTTTTAAGGACAAAAAGTTTTGAGTTTTGCAAACACTTTGTCCTCTATAAATCTCTGGAGGGCTACTAGCTTGACTAACAATTTGCAATGCAACATGACAGAGTACTTTACCACAGCTCAGATCACAGGACTCCTGGATTAACTGAGCGAAGAGACTTTGTAGCTTATCTAAAAGTTTCTAGTGCGGTGTGACAGTGTCCTATAATGTAGCTTGGATCACAGGGCTTGCATCCAATCTCCCTGGTTACCATTACTGCCCCTGGCTAAACCAAACACAGCACAGCACCTCCCTCAATCTGCACTCTTACTGTACAGGTAGACTGGGATGTCCGACAAAAACTTCAAATAACTGCAGTCTGCTGAACAGCATGAGGGAACGAGAAAGAGAAATGTATGTAATTATATCCTCTCAGTCTGCTCTGCACCTGGTCCTGGCCAGGTGTATGTGTGTGTGTGCCACATCGCACACACACACATACAGGAGAAGCAGTAAAGGATAAGATGTATGTGTTTGTGTGAGTCTCAGGCTGACAGACAGACAGATACACAGACAGTCAGACACAACATGAAGAGTGAACCTCTTGGTGACCTGTGTTTCTTTTTATTTGTGGACGTGCGTGTGTGTTTTGACAAAGCGTATTATTAAGTTGTCAAGAATGTGACAGAACCAAAGAGGTCAGAATTACTGCCTTCTGACAGCTTAATCTATCTCGCTTCAAAACATACACACAGACACGCACACACACGCACACACACACACTGAGGAGAGAGGTCGGCAGGAGGGAGTGTAAGTTCAGAGACTTCACAGCCTTGCAAGTGTGTCCTCAAGGTGTCAGTATGATTTAAATTGTGCTTCTTTGATTGTCAAGCATCTGCGGGGGGGGGGGGGGGGGGGGG